>JAVQJD010043527.1:0-10197 GCA_036023655.1 Nannoperca australis
CATGGAGGATATTGCTCCTCATGGCTCTTATTCAGCATCTCAAGGATCAAGAGCTTATTGGTCTTGGTAATTGGTCTCAGTAATGGTCGCAGTAGGGATTGTCTGTAGTGCTGCATTTAAATCTTCTAGGAGACTTTCAGAGGGTACTTCAGTTAGTCTTGCTAATCGACCACAAGGGTTCCGGGTGTCCATCTTAGGTATGATCTTCAATCTTAGGTCAGCTGCTCTTATGTTAAGCCTCTCAGCATGGCTTGTTATTTTTGGGGCTTGGTACCCAATCTCGGGTGATGATGATGTTGATATCTCCCCGCTGACCTGTTGTCCTGGCTCCCCCTTGCCGTAGCATTGTTGTTGTACCTCTTCAAGTTGTGATAGCAGCTTGCGCTTGCGAATGTTGGAACACTGAGCTACTAGTTGCTTGGTTAGTGTAGATGTTGGGTGTCGAAGAATCCATAGGTCCCACATCCTCTGCATGTACCCTCTGTCACTGGGGTTACTTGCGTAGTAGCATTCCAATAGTTCCCTATTCTCTGCTCTGCTCCACGAGTGTCTTGTTCCTGTTCCAGTAGCCCACTTCTCATCAGGTTGCCCTGGTATATATATATATATATATATACGAATACTATTAACTAGCATTAATGTAGAAATTTGAAATGAATCAGCATACTATTACTTCACCATGCTTTTATCTGCTACTATCTACTACTGTTGCTACTATCTATAGTCACCCTATTTGTCGTCTTTATATACATTTCTCCTCAGTCCCTACTTCTATTTGGCTCTTCTTAAAGTCTCTGAGCAAAATGTCAACTTATTACATTTCTACGTTACATGCTGAGAACATTGCAGTGATTTCCTCCTACGCTTCTTAAGGGAGGCTTCAATCCTCCAACTGGGAGAGGAAAGCATTCTGAGAAGTGAAAATGTTCCAGCAAAGTGAACTATTGCTTTATGCCTCAGAGAGAGAAAAAGTGACAGGCAAAAAGTAGCACTGGGCCGCTGTGTATACTGGTATCTACATAAAAAGCAGTGGAAATAAAGAGCTCCCAGTGGCTCTGCAAAGCATTGTGTGACTTTTTATTTAGCAAATGCTGAAAAAAAGAAGCAGGACACACAACACAAGTTTGGTATAGCAGCTACTCTGTTACAACACACTTGCATCTTGGAGCTCAAAACTGAAGGCCTATGTAAAGTTATACTGTTAAAGGTTGAAAACAGGCTTTTGTATCTGTAAACTGTAGATTTGTAGACTTGTACATTTTTATTTCTGCCTCTGTTTTAAATGTCTATGCATTCAGACATTGCTTACGGACTTTTGACAGGTTTACTGCATGGTAATGTTTTGTACACATGCAGGGTTTCCTCCGCCACCACCAGTAAAATTCAATACATTTTTTTATAATAATATCAGCTGACCAGAGCAGCAGAAGTGCACTCACTAAAACTTTGATAATTGTACAATGTTGTTCTCTTCTTCAACAACTCAACTAAAGGAATAGGGAACAAAGGCTGTTTAGGTGTTGGTGTTGTGTGTGTGTGTGTGTGTGTGTGTGTGTGTGTGTGTGTGTGTGTGTGTGTGTGTGTGTGTGTGTGTGTGTGTGGGGGGGGGTGCAGTTCCCCCTTGTGCTCTCAGAGGCTGATAATTGGAGAGATAGAGAGATTGCTGACACATGACTTGTTCTAGCTGGGAGGGCTGGCTTCTGCCTTTCTTTCATTCCTTCATTTCACTCATGTCCACTGGGCAGAGGAGCAGCGAGCGGAGAACAAAGGCTGCTCAATTTCTAGTTGCTCCCACTTTACCAGCCGCAGACTAAATTGGCTTTCAGATGGCTCTGCTCCAAACGCTGGCAGAACCAGCAATTCCTGTAATAATGATGCTGCCTTTATCCTCAGCATTTCTTCACTGGATATGACAAGCTGTTCTATCAAATAAAATTTCTTCTGTTTCCTTTAATTTAAATAAAAGTTTTCTCTCAGAGTTAACTAGATAAGTATTTTACTCCTTTTAGACAAAATAGTTCCAAGTAGTAAGGAGCCACAGGAATTAAACTAGGAACTTTGTGCACTCCTGTTTGATTTTCCACCTGACCAGAATATCACAAATTTGCCTCAAAAGGCTTTAAACATGCACGCATGCTAAAGATCTGATATTAGCACAGAAAACATGTGGTGACGAACAAGGAGACAGAAAACTCCAGAGCGCCTATTTGCAGACTAGACAACTTGCTAAGTCCTTTCTGCCGCCAGGAACCAATTTAGACCCTTGTTAATCACAAGAGCAGCTTCACCATTACAATGTGTCTATGTCCACCGATTAGTATTAGGAAATAGTAAAGTAACACTGCTAAAATCTGCTAAAATATTTCACTGGATTCTAGAATAATCTCTAACTAAAAGTACTATAAACTCTTACAGCCACTTCAGACAAAATGTGCAACTACTTGCTGTAACATTCTGAAACCTGTCAGTTTACACGGATGCAACTAGACGAGCAACAAATCTGTACTTCTAACTGCCGACTTTTCAGGATTTTTTGGTCTCTTGATATCATTTGTTGCATCTTAAATTATGAATGAATATTACTTCACTACAAGCTGATTGGCTGTTGCAACAGGTGACGAGCCTTACATTGTAATACCAGTCACTGGAGATTTGACAAGCTGAGTCGCAGGTGACTCCATCAGCTGGCTTGAGTCAAGCCAGAGACAGTTAAATAGTTTAGAAATATGCTATTAACATTAATTAATATATTAATACGCATTAACTAACAGTTACTTAAAGCTTATTGTATTAATTGTTAACAAATGTATCTTGTTTATTATGGGTTTTAAAGGTACTAACCTATATTAGTAAATGGTTAATAAAGAGATTTAATAGCATGCATGACACACTGCTAACCCATTTCATTAAGAGAAAATTGTTTTTATGAATGTTTATTGAAGAGTAATGGTTGTCCACTTACATTTTGATGAAGCTGAATCTTCCTCACTTGAAACGTCCACGTTTTGTGTTTGAAAAGGCACCATATTCTGTACTGTTCTGTGTATGATTATAATGTTAAGCCAATAAAAAGAGACTCACCTTGTACAGTATGTTATTAAGTGTGTTATTATTATGAAAAGATACCAACAGGAAATAAGACACTGGAAAACTTTCACCGGAACCTGGAAGAGGGAAACGACAAAACTGAGGATGATCACGGTGATGAAGACCCCTCCGGATTGGTCCGTGTAAATTGAAGGGAGGACCTTCACCTGGTTAAATAGTTGGTCTAAAAGTTAGTTTGGGGAGAACTGGATTGGGAGAGAAAAGGTAGTAGAGAGAGTGGTGAGTGAAAGAGAAAGAGAAAGAAAGAAAAGTTAGAAAACTGGAAATAGGACAAGAAGAACCATAAGTTGTTGATTTTTCGTTTGTTGAATCTGATTTTTTGTTTCTTGAACTGCCTATGTTTTTGAAAAGATTGAGAATAAAAACTTTATTTAGTTTTTGACCACACTCCTGCCTGCCTGAGTATTGTTTGGTCAACTGTGCACCACCCTACACCTACAGCCATCCAGCAACATACATGTCTAGACTTACAACTTATTTTTGGTAAACGTTGAGATCAGTGAACACACTCCATGTCTTCATGTAGTTCCTTAACTTGTAGCCTCACCTATAAATTATTGTGCCTGTTAAATAAGTATTACTTAACAATAATTAACAATTTATGAATGCTCTTTGTGACCCTTATTGTAAAGTTGAAAACATGTAAAACTTCACATATGCAAAAGGATGCTGAGTAAATGTTACTTAACCATTATTGTGATGCTTAACAGCCAATAAAGTGAAAACTTTGAAAGACTGGCCCCCCACACATCTTCAACTAGGGTTGAAAATTGTTACTGTTACTATGTACATTTGCAACTGGGTATACCATGAAACCTTGATATCTGTTTATCCGTATGGAATCTAAAAATCCTCTCTCATGTACATTTGTTAACATTTTCTCAACAGCTCACCATAAACCATTAATACAACTGAGTGAAATATGCTGACGTATTTCTGTTTCAGAAGCTCATTTCTTAGGTGAGTATCAGAAAGTTTAAGGTGGAAGAAAGTTGCAGATATTCTCTCTCTATATCTCTGTCACTCTGTCTCCATCCAGGCTGTAACACCAAGCAGATGACAGCCTGCTGGGAATCACTTACAATGAGTTAAATGCATGTCTTTGCAGTATGCCCTTCTTTCTCCTTCCACCCCCGCAGTACTTGACTCAACCCCTATTCCACTCTTTTTCAGCCCTCTTTTACATCTCTATCCCACTGTCTATAACTCCTCTCATACTCATAAATATTCAAATCTACTTTCTTTGTGATACTCCACTGTTCTCCCTCTCCGTACCTCTGCCTTTACATTCCTCGAGTCTCTTCCTCTGATGCCATTACATATTGAGACATTTAGCTCATGTTCTTATTCAGTGGAGTGGCAATGCAAAAATGATCACCAACGATTTTCAGTGTCTATCTGCATTTTTAACATCCACCCTCTAGATTCATCCATCTCTTTTTCCTTCATCCTTTTACTTATCCCTCTCTCTGCCCTCTCACAAACCCCATCTCTCCCTCTTTGTCTGATTCATGGTGTCAGTGACGGTCCTCTTCCTCTGCAGCCTAGAGGCAAACATCACAAACTTTCCATTCTCCCTCCCTCCACCATCCTTTCTTACCCCTCTCTGCCTCACTTGATCCTGTTTCATCTGGTGGAGTAATACAACGGTCAAGAACAGTCAAACATTACAGTAAGCCTACTACTGATGGACCACAGGAACTTTAGATTTCTGGTTTTAAAAGTGTGAAATATTTTGTACAGAGATGTCTTGCATTCTGTCGACCTGTATTTGTGTTGGTTGTGTTCTTCAACCAAACCAGGAAGACAGAATTAGGGAGATAAATGCAGTAAACAAAATCAATAATGCTGCTGGAGTTGGCCTTAGGGTAAAGAACCGAATTAGGAATATAACTGACTGAAAGGGCAAATCTAACAACTAAATAACTGACTAATGAAAAAACATGTGATTTCACATTTTGATTATTGTCTTAAATACCCCCCCCCCCCCCTTAAAAATCTGTTTTTGTTGTTGTTCCTTCCTTCGAATGTTTGAGCTTTACTGTACAGAATGATGTGTATGTTAAGTTTCTGTGCTCTTTAAAAATCTCATTTTCAGGGGCGGGCCTACACACATGATTTGTGACATAAAAAATAGTTTGGAAGCCAATCCTAGTTCAATAATCAATTTGCAAAAGTGTGATGTGGAAACCTCCAGTGCACATACACTGAAAATGGACTTCATAGTGAAGTAGGAGACGTTTTGTGTGCAGCAGGACAACTTCTATTTATAGATTCTGGATTATTAATGAAGGAGAAGGAAACGTAAAAGGATGTTTTGAAGGAAACATAATGCCACCTGATAACGTTTTTTATCAACCAGTTCAGAGCACGATGAGATTCACAATGAGACAAAACCATTTTAGAAGATCACAGGGAGAAGTTGCACCGCTGTAAACTGGCCAGTCCCAGCTCGACTCAAGCGGGCTGATGTCAGGGTTTTGGACAATATAAAATAAAGATGTAGAACTTAAGCGACAGGAGATCGACATTAGGGAGGATGCAGCTTGACAGAAAGCATCATTTTTGAAAAGCTGTATTTTAAATATGTTACTAACAAACAAAATTTGGAATCGAACATCCTTACATAGAAGTTAACTCAAAAACAGCCCAACAACGGTCATGGAAATTTAGATTCAAGTGTTTCTAAATCCTGATTGGGGAAGCAAAGGGCAGCTGTGACAAAATCACGAGATAAATAACCAACTATTTTTACTCTTCACGTAGGACCCTATTGCTCAGAGTAAGAGGCTTACTGAGAATGTGTTTTCAGCACCTTTACAAAATCTGATTCTGAAATGAACAGACCATCTAAATACAAAGATAAACAGTACATACTGAAATGAAGAGTATTTCCTAAGACTCATGTCAGCCATCTTCCCAACATTCCATGAAGGCAGCATTACACAGACACTACACACAAGATCAAGGCTTTAAATATTGCTCACAGCCTTTGTCACAAAGTATCCTCGCCTTTCCTTCTCCAACCTTTCCTGTCACTACTAACTACTTTTAATTACCCTGTGAAGCAGAAATGCCATAAATATAATCTTTGGGAAAGTAAATAGTTTCTCTACTTTTGAAAGCAAACAGCCAAAAGGCTGACAGCAAGCATTAATCACAGATGAGACTCGGAGGTTCAAAAGTACTCATGTTGTCCCTGACTTGGCCACTTTATTTCATAAATCTCTTCCTCCCTCAATATAACACACACACACACACACACAGTGAGACCATGGCATGAGATCAATTGTATTTTTATTTTTATTCAAAATCAATAAATGAAAAAAGGCTGCAAACTGCTGTTTCAATGTGAACCCTATGACAATCATAGATAAAAACACAAAGACACACACACACACACCAACAGGACCCAGTTGTGTATCTTGACACACCCACTATATCCAATTAGTGTCAGTATCTGCTTTGGTCTGACTTCAGTACAACATGGACCTCTGCTGTTGCCGTCCTATTGGTCCCACTGAGCTAGACAGAATCCATCAATTTACCAACTCTACTGAATCCATTTTGAAATGTCTCCCTCTGTCTCTCTTGCTCTCAATCAATTCTTTTCATGTTAAGGGGCTTTAGACTTTTTGTGTTAAGATATTCTAGATGAGTCTTTAGTGCTATAAAAAGGTTATGGCCATTCTCCTTTTGATCTGCCACATGAAAATAGTGCAAGATGTTATTATCGAATCTCAGTCTCTGGGTGAGAGAGAACATCACTTTGGCTCTGCGCATGACCTGAGCAGGGAAAAGGAAAGAAAGAAAGAAAAATGAGTTTCAGAAAATTATTCAGCAACAAGTTCTCCAAAGTTTAAACCGTCTATTTAAACATGTCTGCTTTATTGGGATTGTGGTCACAGATTCTTGACAGAATCTCTTGATGGATGGGGGTTGTCCATTAGGATTTCATCTGTGCTTCATGCAGATGATGTAGTTCTGTTGTTCATGGTGGCTCAGTGCACTGCACTGTTGCCTCACAGCAAGAAGGTCCTGGGTTTGATCCCTGCAGGTGGCTCAGTGGCCTTTCTGTGTGGAGTTTGCATGTTCTCCCCATGTTCACAAATCATAAAAAAAAAAAACCATGGAAAAAACATGCAAGAAGAACAGATTGCTGCCCTGTCCCTGACCAAGACAGAGCATGTACACTTGGACTTGGTTCCAAAAATAGCAAAATCATCAAAATGTTTTTACAAAACTTAAACACAGTGTTTATAAATCCGTACTTTATGCTGTAAGTCTTGTCTACAGAGGTAAAATAAATGCCTGCTTGGGGACTTATATAGCTGTCAGTAGAGAGCCTCTGGGACTGGAGAAATATGTATCATTAGTAATTCATACAATACATTTTTTGTGATTTGAATAAATAATCTGGATATAAAGGGATATTCAGCTAAAATATTTCAAAACACATCAATATCGATGTATTATCTTGTGCAAAGTGTCATAATTTAACTTGGGATTATTCTGCATCTGTGTGCTCTCAGAAGCCCACATTCTTTCAGCACTAATTCCATATAACTATAAATAATCAGACTGTTCGGGGGAGGAAATGTAAAAATGAATCACTACTAGGATGGAAAGAAAGAACCTGCAGAAAGTGCAGAGAAAGCTGTTTGTTTTACCCGCACTGTTGTGATTTAATATGAGAATGAGCTGAATAAAAGGCTTATGTTAAAAGAGGATGTATTTACAGTGTTTACTTAATAATTACTTAAGAAAGCTGTTTACTGAAATACATTACAGTTTACAGTGTTCTGCAGGAATATACATAGTTGTATGACTCTCTAAGATTGTTTCCACAATCAGAGCCTGGATTTGTTTTGTTGAACCTTCTAGTGAGATAAAAATAATTATAATATAACAATATAGTTATAACTGGTTACTAGAATTGAGAGTAAGGACCTACATTTTTCTCATTATAGCTATTAAAAACTGCATGATTCATAATGTTTTGAAGTGTTAAATGCTAAGCTTCTCATCATGGACCCAGACTCTTTGCACCAGATCACATATGGCGCACCAGTGGCTGACGATGAAAATGCCGAAGTAGAGCTGGAAAACAGAGGCGAAGAGGGCAAAGGCCACTGTCCTTGCTCCGATGGTGAAGAAGTGCCACAGCATCTGGGTGATCACAGCCTTGTAGGACATGGGCAACTTGTCATCGCGGGAGTCCCGGAGAACCTTCTGGTAGGAGGCGATCATCCAGGCCAAAGAGACCAGGGAGGCTGAGGCAGAGAGACCTGAAGAGACCGAGGCAGAGAGACACAGAGATAAATAAAGATAAGAGTAAGGGAAGGAAGAGACACAATCAAATAAAAGGGTAAAAGGGAAAAAAAGGGAAAAAATGAAAGAAAGAAAAGGAGATAACTAGCTAGGACAAAGCCTATAAATGACTTTCTACGGATACATGTTGAGTACGAGTAGTACCACCTATAACACACTGAATGGTATTTCTTTCCTCCTAGTTCATCCAAATGGACCTGAACCAGTTTCTACTGAAGTCAAATGATCGTTAGCTCTGCACACGAGCTGCCCAGCACACAGTTTATCACATTAAACATTCATGTATGTTAATCATGCAGTCTTGTCTCAAATTAGCAATGAATCACACTGAGAGGGCATTAAAATTTGAGCAGAGAAAGAGCTGCACTGACTTTTTTAAGAGCATAAAATAATTTACCATCATGTCATGAAGAAACTTTGAGTCAGTAATACATTATATATACAACGTTTCTCTTTACTGGTAGTTGGAAATAATTTGTCGTGTCTTCACAAATGAAAAAAGTCAGTGGCTGCATTTAACTTAAATTCAGACAGTTGCAACTGAGGATAACCAATGACCTTGCTGATGCTGGCATGTGCTCTATTTTAGTTGTATACGATTGAAGTGCAGCAGTTGGCATGATAGACCATTGCATTTGTATTGACAGGGTGAGACACTAGAGTTTCTGGCATTGCCTTAACGTGATTCTTTTACCCATAAAAAAAAGAGAATTCTGTATTTGTAATGATGAGCATTTCCCTTCCTTGGCCAAAATTAGATTTGGAGTCTCAAGAGACAATTCTGGGTCCCATTTTATTCTCTCTCTATTTTCTCCCTTTGGGAAATATTATTTGCCGCCATGTCATCTTCCAAATAACAATTTTTATGCTGATGATACCCTGCAATACCTTCCAATAAAGCCCCCTGACTTGGTTTGCTACGCTCATTACAGATCTGTATTTTAAATGTCAAAAACTGGATGTCAACCTATTTTCTTTAGCTTAATCCAGACAAGACAGATATTCTCATTATCAGCCCTTAACATACAGTATTTTGAAGATTGCATGGAAAGGCATGTAGCTACATTTCTAATCAGTTAAGTCCATATACATTTTCACACCCTCCTCGTGCAGTGGTCTCTTAGTCTAAAGACCAGGGGTGTGCCTGCTTTTTGTTGTAAAGTATTTTGTACATTTTTGTTTAGAAAAGTACTTAGTATTATTTAATTTTACAAAATAAAACAAACCAACTAATACTCCTTGTGCAGCATGCAGCTTCTCTGTTATCCATCTGTATCATCAGTATGTTCAGACACATCATTATACACTATTGCTGTGTGATGCTATTGAGACCGTAGAAGTTTGGCGCTTAAGTAAATTATTACTTTTCCTTACATTACCAAAACAAAACAAAACAATATCCATAATAGCTGTATGTACAGTGAAGAAATTAAGTATTTGAACACCCTGCTATTTTGCAAGTTCTCCCACTTAGAAATCATGCAGGGGTCTGAAATTTTCATCGTAGGTGCATGTCCACTGTGAGAGAGATAATCTAAAAAGAAAAATCCAGAAATCACATTGTATGATTTCTTAACAATTTATTAGTGTGATACAGCAGCAAATAAGTATTTGAACACCTGTCTATCAGCTAGAATTCCGACCCTCAAAGACCTGTTAGTCTGCCTTTTAAAAGTCCACCTCCACTCCATGTATTATCCTGAATCAGATGCACCTGTTTGAGGTCGTTAGCTGCATAAAGACACCTGTCCACCCCAT
>JAVQJD010043539.1:0-10863 GCA_036023655.1 Nannoperca australis
GGTGTGGCCAGATGGCAATTGGGAACACCTGGGCCCGGTGTTCTCTCTCTGAGTTAAAAAGGGCGCGGTTGACACACAAAGGGAGCTCTCTCAGAGGAACTGAGGGGCAGAACTCTGGACGTGGACGTGTAGCCGTAGCCATGTAGTGCGGGTTGGCGTCGACCGCAATTACCCAAATTGACTGTTGTTATTTATTGTAGTTAATGATTGTTTTTGCGTTGACGTGGTGCATGGGGAAAAAATAAACGCTGGAGCCGTTGCTCTCTTTTCCTCATGATAGGTTGTTTTGTCATGATTTCTTGAGCCGGTCGTGACACTGGCATGATCTTTGCTTGATTAGGCTAGAATATAAACTCAATAAAAGGTCTACCTGCGGGAGTCCACCGAGGAAGGCCCACCACCTCAGATAAGTATTGCACTACTACTTTTCTGCTCGCATTTAGTAGCACTTAAACGTTTGTACTTCAAAATGTGTTTCCAGAGTATTCCTGTCCACTATACCACCCGGAGACGCATTTACTTCACTAAGCGCCACCGCAACCTTTCTAATCTCTGTCACCTCCCCAGATCTTCTCCCTCAGCCTTCTCTCTCTGTAGGACTATGAAACTGCCAGTCGGCCGTGAACAAGGCAAATTTAATCCTGGCCTTCGTAGCCCAGGCCTCTCTTCATGCCCTGGCGCTGACAGAGACGTGGATCCATCCTGAGAACACGGCAACACCAGCTGCCCTCTCCTTCAACCACTCGTTCTCTCACTCACCCCGCTCATCTGGGCGGGTGGTGGGAGAGGTCTGCTTCTCTCACCACACTTAAAATACAAATCCACACCACTAGATATCAACGTTAACTCATTTGAATACCATTTCACCATAATTACTGAACCTGTCCAAGCTCTTTTTGTCGTTCTCTACCGCCCACCAGGTCCTCTAGCTCCTTCGGCCTGAAGCTGCTGAACACACCACCAACCCACCCCGCAGGCAGGCAGCTGGACCTCATCCTGACCCGTAATTGTATCTCAGACTTAACCTCTGTCACACCACTCCACATCTCTGATCACTTCTTCATTCAGCTCTCAGTCTGACTTCCACCAGCTTCCTCACCCTCCCCACCTACTGTAACATTCCGTTGCAATCTCCGTGAACTGTCTCCCTCCCACTTCTCCTCCCTTTTAACATCCTCCCTTCCACCCATTGATACATTCACAATGCAATGCACTAACACAGCCACTAACACCTTGCAATCCACAATAACCATAGCTCTTGACAGTCTCTGTCCTCTGACAACCAGGCCTGCTCGAACCTCCCCCTCCTGCCCGTGGCTAACGGACAGGCTTCGCAAAGAGAGGTCCACACTTTGAGCAGCTGAGAGGAACTGGCGCATCTGATCCTCGGCCCCTATCGACAGGTGTACCGCAGGGCTCAGTCCTTGGCCCCCTCCTCTTCTCCCTTTACACCACCACACTTGGACTAATCATCAGCTCGCACAGTTTCTCCTACCACTGCTACGCTGATGACACACAACTCCACCTCTCGTTCTCTCCAGACGACCTCGGCATCCCAACACGGAAAGAGGCTTGTCTAGCAGACATCTCCGCCTGGATGACCAAACCTCGCCCCCCAGTGGTGGAATCAGCTCCCCACATCCATCAGACAATCAACCTGTCTGACCACTTTCAGATAAAGACTAAAGACTCATACTGTTATTCAAGTGATCTGATAATAAACTAGACTTTAGATCCTCCTATTGGCTCTCTTTTCAGGCTTCAAAAAATCTAGCCCGCGATGGGAGTCTTGGGTCAATCACAAGTTATTTCAGAGAGATGGTGCATTCCTATTGGCTGCTCTACAAATATAGATGTTTGTGCATGAAAGCTTGATTCAATGTTAGAAAATCTTGTGATACATTTATAATACTTCCGTTGCCTACAGCGGCGTTAAATACATAACAACACGTCCTGGCTCCACACTGAGCTTCAGGCTCATTTTGTTTGATGCGATGGAGCTCATATTGACATGGGCCAAAGAGGCATGATGACAAACAGTGTGTAATAACTTTTAAGGGGGGGCGGTATTGTGTGTGTTGTTAAGGGCACCTGTAAGAAGACAAATCGCAGCAAGAAGGACTAGACTCTTGGTGAGGGTCTTGCATGGAGAGTGGCACCTACAAGGCATAAGGTTTTGCAGGACAACCGACTCCTTCTGCTGCTTTTTGAACTTGAATTGGTTTGTTGGGACGGGCTCAAAAAATTACTCCCTCCTCCCTTTTGAAGTAAGAGTGATATGTACACTATATGTATAATAACGTGCTTGACAATGTAAAATTTTAAACCAGTAAAGCTAAAAGTTAAAACATATCAAACACTAATAAATCAAATACAGATGTAGAATATATTTAAAGAAATAAATGGTTGAAGTATTGAGTTGCCGATATGAAGCTGTACTGCAGCCAACAAAGGAGTAGCATATGAAATGTATCTTAACCCTGTAAGGTTGTGTATATTATAAATCAATAACACTAAGAGTCTACAGCCATGCTAACAGCTCTGAGAGGCTATACTCATGCACAGTGGTGCATAAAGCTCAATGTTTGCAAATATGCTCACAATAACAGTGTTACCATGGTGATGTTCAGCAGATAATAAATACTATGTTCATCATCCTAGTCTGGCATGTTAGCATGCTAAAATTTGCCAATTAGCTCTAACACAAAGTACAGTTGAGGCTAATGAAGAATGTCGTTAATTTTGCGGGTCATCAATCATAGTATTCAACAAATTCAAATTCTGACCTGATGATGGCACTAGATGAAAAGTTAGGAGATCATGATGCAATGACAATTCACTCTCTGGAGATCTGCATTGTCTGGTTCAGGCTGAAATATCTCAACAACTATTTGAAGGATTGCCATGACATTTGGTTCATAGTGGTGGACGGACTGACGTTCCTAGACTCACACAGCTAGCACGGCTAAAACATGTTTCAGGTTTCTATGGATTGAATGAGTCTGATGAATTTTATAGGATAACGTGTAACAGCAGAATGTAGAACTGACAGTGTGAATGTATTCTCTATTAACCTATGCTAGCTTTCCATGATGTATCAGAGTTATTACTGAGTCTGAGATGGTGACCTACTGCAACATCAAGTCTGATAACACAGCTTGGACTTTTTCCAGGCACTGCTTTATTTCACACAGTGTATTGAGTTAGTAGTCACGATACAATTTGAGCAACATTTACAGAGAATGACATTGTACATAGATGGTAGATTGAGTTGAATGCAAGGCATAACATTATGCCAATCATTAATAATTAGTACAGCAAAGAACATTGCTTTCATGTTCATATGATCACAAAAAATGTGTTTTGAGGTTGTTGGGCTGATAATACCAGCATTAGAAGTCTTTACCTACTTACAAGAAGAGTATGAAACATAATGTCTGGCACATGAATGAATATGAGTTACAATTTACAAAGACTAAAAAGCCATATAATCTTACATTTTTCTAAAATGTTTTAGGCATTGTAACATAGATTATGAAAACTAAATTTTCTGAAGCCAAGACAGAGGAGTGTTGAAGCTGAGGGAAATGAAGGCCCTAAACTATTGGACTATCATGTGTAGGCAGAAGCCATCAGTGCCAACCCTAAGACAAAATACTTATAATTATACTCTGCAATTAATATCGTCAGCTGTGTAGCAGCAATATTTAGGCAAAGAAGCTCTGAAAAACAAGTGGCGCTTGTATTTATTATGCTGTAAATAACCTGTGGTATATTAAGCATATTCAGTTTGTAATTTGGATTTCTTTCCCCAAATATGAACAAATGCATTTAATACACAAAAGTATCTTTAGAATAATAATCAATCTGGTATGTTTAAAAGCATTGTCATGATGAGAATCAGGAAACATTTTGCAACCTATGTATCTACATAATTTAATTTTGGTACAGTATCAACAGGTTTATCAAGCCTGCTATAAATGCCAATAGCCTTGCAGTGTATGGACAGAGTTTATACTATGAATACTTAAAATGTCCTACTTTCAATTGTAAATTGAAAAAGCTGGTAATTTTGGCTGGTACAAACAAATAAAGGCATCCCTAATAAAAGTTGGGCTAAATAAAACACATGGAAGAGAAGTTAAGTTACCTGTACTATAATGGGTCACATAAATTCAGTATTTCATTCAGGACTTCAAGTACATTTCTACAGCACTAATTCATGTCAGACTTGCCACTATGCTGAAGTTTCTGTTTAACCCTTGTGCTACCCTCTGGAGGAGACACTGGGTAAAAATGATGGGCCACTGGATCAATATGACCCCGAAGATAGCACAAGGGTTAACACATTGGAAGTAAGTCATATTAATGTTTAGTGTTTTTATTCTGTGTTTTTATTCTGTTATGCATATAGAATATGCATAACAGAATATTCTAAATGCATAACACATGGTTTGTGTTTAATTTCCTTTTATACTTTATACATTGTATGTCAATGCCCCATGGTGGATTGAATTTGCATAGTTTGCTTTCTTCTTTTCTTGTTTTGTAAATATCTGGAAAGTGTTATGTTTTTTTATAACATAGTCAAATGAAGTCAAACAGAAATACGGTCTCCCCATTTGCTTCTACTGCATTTTTTGTTCACTGATAACCTCAGTGCAACTCAATACTCCCTGTGTGTGTTTCACATCAAAAGCCTATTAAGACAGGTAGGCATTATACCCTTTAGGCTGCCCTGGAAGGCTTTTGATGTGAAACAACTGTGCAGGGAGAGCTGAGTTTCATTGACAAAAGCTTAACAATGGTTTAAAAAAAAAAGCAAACTAGAACTGCCTACATTTTATTGGTGAGTGAGAGTAGTATTTGTTTTCAAAACTGGTTTAGTGTAGGTGGGAAGTGAACTAAGTACATGAACAGTAACAAATATGCTAGTAGTATGCATGAAGTATTTCTCATGCACGAGTTACATTTTTATTGGTGCTCTGAAAATGTTCTAATAGATTATCTACTATATTTTTAATACAATTAAAATAATTTAATAAATTGTACATCCCTTGTTCAAACTAAACAAAGGAGTTATCACACCCTAAGAGAACAATTTTCTCCATGTTTTCATAGATAAATGTGGCTTTCAGTACATCCCTTGCTAGATAATTGCATGGCTGAAAACTACTAGTGTATGGACACCTCAGTTATTACTTTTTACTGAAATGTGGGTTAATTAATTGAAATTTCTTTGAATTTTCTAAAAACATGTCAGAAATATGGCATCTTGACAACATGAAAATGCTGTTTAAAGGGTTAAGAATATTCTGTATTTTACACATGTGAAAACTTGTGGACATGCTACTAAATTGTATCTTACAGCCTCGTTGGTGTATGTAAAAAGTTCAAGAACCACTTGTTTGTGATTTTTTAATCAGCAAATGTTGGTGTAGCATATTCCCTCTCTTGGTATATGGGTTGTCTGCATGTGTCTCATTTCCATTCTTACATTTTAGAACACGACAAAAATACCTAAAGAAGTATTCACCTGTTTTTTTCTTTCCTTTTTTAATAGCGTAATAAAGCAAAAGATTTAGTAGTCTACATAGATGCACAGTATACTGCTAGTTAATTAGTAAAGACTACAGGGGTTTTAGGGCTAAAAGCAGAATCTTTTTCTAAATACTATTTACATGTAATGCTCAGTAACTTCAAATTAATAAAGAATGTAATAGTATCTAATAATATCTTCTGGTTTGCACATTTGTTGCATATTCCATAATACACTTGTGTTAACATACGCAATCCTTGACTACCCAAAGGTTTTTATACTTCTGATCTGCAGAGCCATAATATTATCATAGTCCAGCAGTAGCGTACAGTATCCCACCTGTTTACTGTTGACCCCTTTTAACAACAAACCCACCCATTCTCTTTTTTCCCCCCATAGCACTTATAAGTGGTGCTCAGAGCAGCCTGGTTTCTTTGTGTGTTGTCAAGAATTTCTGGTGTTGCGGATTTAATAGACCATGACATATAATCTGCATGCTCTGCTCTGTTGGGATGGATTTGGCTATTCAGAGTAGCAATGTTTAGTTTCATGCTGATTTGAGGATTCAATGTTAAAGATTTCTGAAATTGTCCAATTTGTCCAAATAGAGTAATTCTAAGAAGATATTAATAAAATATTACAGTATGCATTCATTTTTTGTGTTTTAAATAGTTTATGGTGTGGCAAAAATATTGTCCACATAGTGAGTCATTTAAATACAATAGAACTATATAAAAGGAAATTCAATTAATTTATGAGCTTTATAGTAAAGGACATTGTTTTTTCAAACAAGAAAGGAATACAATTTAGAGCTGGAAATTTTCAATTCAGTGTTTTTTTAAGTGAGTATTGAGTATTTGCCTGTCCATCAATGACAATTATTTCACTTCTTGTAACCTTTGATACATCAGAGTATAAAATCTGGCTGCTGAAAAAACAACCATCATTGTTTCATCATTGACAACTCACTGTTTCACAGAGGTTACAAATTCATTCCATGCAGTAGCTTCTGAGCAGAGGCTGGCCTATTTGACCTCACTGATGACAATGCTGTGAGGTAATGCCTAGAAAAATAGAACCTAGAACCCTATTAACAATGGAGTTGTTCTAATATATAAAGATATGCTCCCTGGTTGTATCATAGTGACCAGTAGTGCCCCCAAATTCCTTCAAAACTGTCCATGCTTTAAATCTTGATCTTAAAGTGCAATGCACTTCCTCTTTCCTGCTTCTCAACACAATCAATAGCACGGTCGCAAAGAGTAAACAAACATTTGGGCAATTTTTTTTTTGTTTGGTTAGATGGCAATATCTCCTTTGTATGGACTGGAGTTTTACTTATACAAACATCCCTTGGGTCAGAGCTGCTATGGATATGAATCAAGTATCAAATCTGCTTATTGACTCAGAATTATTTCAAATCCTTATAGAATCTAATGAGGTTTAGATTCCAACATTTGCAAGTTAATTTTAGTTGTGGAATTAACATTCGTTTGCAACAGCTGACAATCTGCCACAGCAAAAACAACAGCATGCTGGATAAAAATAAGGCCTAAATGTACCTGAATGTTTCCTGCTTGCTCTTTATTAATAACAAAGAATGAGAAGAGATAAAAGGCTCAATAAGAGTCATTAGCATCTTAGTGAATAATGCCGTATTGCCAACATTGAACATGATCCAAAATAGAACTGGCAATCAGAACCCAATTTTTTACTTGTTGAGATAAACTTAAAAGCCAAAGAAAAAAGATTTAGTGAGTATAAGTGGAGATAGACAATATTAACTGCAATTTCGCTATTAAAGTAAAAATGTAATTTATCTTAATTGAGTTATTTAAGTTATTTAGGTTACCTACAGTCATTAGTCTTAATGTCAAGGGCTCTATTTTAAATGGATGGGAAGTGAGTCTGTGCCACAAGGGAAGGACTGCATGGTGAAGGGGGAGATGAACTTGAGGTTGAAGCTATACGTAATCAACAATATATGTTCCTATGACATTGACAGAAAGAATGAGACTGTGGAAACAAGTAGCCGAAAATAAGTTTCCTTTTTCAGGGTGTCTGGGCTCACCTGTACAGACAGGCTGAAAACCCCAGACATCTGAAGGGAACTTGGAGTTAAACCTCTGCTCTTTCACATTGAAAGGAGCAAGTATATCTCCCTGGAAAGGGTAAGATAATTTTTGTTTAACCTTTTTAAAAGGTTCATTTGCATTTGCTGTTGTATATTTTGATATTTCTTGTTTTTTGAGGGTTATAAAAAATGGGGTCGTCCCCTGGCAACGATGAATATCAACAAATTTCATGAGAATTCAGTCTTTATCTTTTTAGACTGAATTATCTTTTTTTTTGTCATGTAAAGAGGACAAGTTAGATGAAAGATCAAAGAGTCACTATAAGCATTAGGCATTATCAATACTTTCTAAAGGCATATTAGCCAGTAAATGTTGACCTGTCTTGCTCTGAAACAAGGTGTTGGACCGACTGAATGACATCTCTCATTTGCCATGTCTCATTGCGAATGTGGGCAAAAGCAAGGCACTGTCATTCACAATTTGTCTTAAGATTTTAATTGAATTCCTCTACTTGTTATTAAAAGCTATTCTCTTCCTCTTGCTTCAATAAGAGCAGCTCAGCTTCTGTTAAATGCTTGTAGATGTTAAACTCCAGTCATCCTCAGGTTGAGGTACTGGTTTTATAGATATAGATAACCTACCCAATAAACCAGATTGAAAAGGCCAAAGGCAGTGGGGAAAAATATTCGAGAGTAAGAATCAATCTTGGAAACCCGCACGTGCATCCTGTTTTCACGCCAGGCACCTGAGCGGCAGTCATCGAAGCAGCAGAAGAAGCTGGTGCAGTCTTTCCCATCCAAACACTCATAAGCATAGTCACCCTCTTCGTGATAGGGCACAATGTTCATCTGCAGTAAAGATGTGCCAGGTCGGATATTCACCATGCTGGAGGCTTTCTGTTGTGGAGGAAAACACACAGAGGTATTTTAGTATGTTACTATTACATTCATTGGGTAAAAAAAAAACGACAAATTGAAAAGAAAGAAGAAGAAGAAAGTAAATGAGTGTTAGTTACCTGTGTGTTATTGTTGGCTTTATCCTTTTTGGTCTGTCTGTTGCTGGTGAAGTAGTGCAGAGTGCCATACTCCATGAGGGCAGCAAAGGTAAAGATGAAACAGACAGAGACGAATAGGTCCATGGCAGTGACATAGGAAACTTTAGGCAGGGACTTCCTGGAGATTGTGCTTAGAGTTGTCATGGTGAGCACTGTTGTAATACCTAAATGGATTGTCACACATTCCTCAGTAGAATGTCAAATACTTTCTGTCTACATTCATTTTAATGTGTGTGTCCTGCATGATGAATTTGGCAGCACACGGAACAGCCAAAGCAGAGATGATTTTCAGGGTTTTCAAGTTTTCAGGTTCTCTAAAGCCTTCTTTTGCTCATTATAGTGAAATATTTCAAGAATCAAGTAAAGTGATTTATAGAACAGGGGAAATGTTCATTCTTACTCAGTTTAACAGTGTAGGAAATAAAAACATATCAAACCTAGAGATGTGCGGGCTGGGACAGCATCCTTGTTGATCCAGAAGGAGACCCAGGACAAGACTACAATCATACTGCAAGGAATGTAGGTCTGGATGGTGAAATAGCCCATTCTCCGACTCAGGTCGAAAAAAATTGTCATAATTACATATTCCCCTGAAAATTGAACAATACGGTAAATATAGTGAGAAAATATTAATAATCCCAGGGAAAAAGTGAGATGTTGAAAGAGTTTAGGTAAGACTTATCAAGGTAAGGTTATCAATTTTATATGACTGGGGGAGTATGCATTCTTATGTTACTGAATTACCTACTTACATATGGATTACTAAAATAAATGTACTGACAAGAAGACTGCAAACATACATAGGTTCAGTCAGTTCATCAGTTTAAATGCAGCAGAAGAAAAAATTTGAACTATTTGAATGTTAAACCTCACTTTTCCATATTACAAGAATTTAGAATTTGGATTAGTTATATCAGTGCCTCATGTAAAACTGGAGACTATCAACATGCAAGTGAACTGGGCCATCATCTCTCACCTGACTGGGTGTGTGCCACATCAGAGGTGTTCCTCAACCCTACAAAGGCAAACTGGTAGAGTCTCCAGTACCGCTGATCTGCCACTTCCACCGCCCGTCTCTGCCACCGGTACATGATCTCATTCTTGGGATAACCATCTATAGAACACCCCACCCCCAACACAGACACATAAGAGATACATTACAAGCCTTTTTCTGATGCCTATAATATACAACAGGAAGCTCACATCTGTCATTCAATGTACTGTACATCACAAGGGAACATTGCACCATGACAAGGCAAAGGGTAGCATTCAAGATGGAATTGACCTGCCCAGTCTCATGAAATTTCTTCAAATGAGCAAGATGTCTTCAAATGCAAATAGTCTGTGCACTACACTAGGTGGTAGATAAACGTGAGGTTTGATAGACATTTCTCTCAAGTAAGTGCTTCCTCCAAGGCAATACAGCGTGGAAGAAATTGCTCTACCTGACGTGTCTATTGAAGGAGGAAAGAAATTTATTTTGTCATTAATGCATTTGTAGTGTTGTTTGTTTGTTGATGCCACAGTATTTGACTTAAGCTTGCATTGCTTCAGAATTTGATTATTTTACAAAGAGCAGGCTCATATTTGCAAGATTTTTTGCAAGTATTTTTTGGCCGACATGCCCTCATACCTAAACTACAAAACATACATCCAAAATTACCTGTACAACTGTTTTAATACTTCTCGTGAAGTTTTCTGATATGCTTCCTCTATGGTTAAGGTCACTTATATTATCTGCCAAGATGGCAGTGCATATAGATGGGGCGGCCAGCAGTTCCCTAAAACGTCGCTATATTTTTGGATTTAAGTGCAGTGGACCATGAGAGACCAGCCGGACCAAATGCCACTGCAAGCTGTGTGACAGCCCCAGGAAGAGCGGGAAAAGAGCTGGGATAAGTGCTTAGCTAACCCAACTTGGACCTGAGGTTACTCCACTATCCAGCCAACTCCTGGCCAATGTCACATCCCTGGACTAGAATAAAATGGAGGAAGTAACACTCAGCAATGGTAAATCAGAGACTGTTGTGCCCACATCTTTACAGAGACATGGCTCCACTACAATATTCCAGATCAAGCTATATATATACACTACCGTTCAAAAGTTTGGGGTCACCCAAACAATTTTGTGTTTTCCATGAAAAGTCACACTTATTCACCACCATACGTTGTGAAATGAATAGAAAATAGAGTCA
>JAVQJD010043547.1:0-15384 GCA_036023655.1 Nannoperca australis
CCCCCCCCCCCCCCCCCCCCCCCCCCCCCCCCCCCCCCGGGAGGCCGGGGGTAGTTCCCCTCGGCGGCCAAGCGCGACCGGCTGCGGGGGTTTTGTGTATTTTCCAAACTCAACTCAACGGACCTGGGTGGGGCCTCGGCGGGGGGAAGGAAGCGGCGCGGCAAGGGCGGGGGCCAGAACACATCCTGTTTCACACAGACTGACTTTGTACAGTGGAAACGTGGCCGGTAGTCGAAGTTAGAGGAAGAAAATTTGCGAGACTTTGTCTACTAGTCTGTTGTTGTCAAGGCGCTAAATACAGAGATATTTCATCGACTGTGACATTAGTTCACCTTTGAAGTAAGTGGACGTTGTCGTTAATTGAGGTAAACATAGAACAGTTGAGCCAGGCTTCTGCTTAACCAGGTTTTGTATTTAGAGACAGCTAAGCGCGAGTTATTTTAACACGTTACGTCTAGTGTAAAAAGTGTAAATTAGCGGTAGTCAACATGACAAACGCGACGAGCAGCTCGGAGAAAACTCCTTCCTTCGAGAAGACCTGGGGCAGCTCCACGAGCAGCGGGTACTGCAGCGAGGAGGACCCCGACTCCGAGTTTGAACAGTACTTCACCGCACGGACATCTTTCTTCCCCAAAAGCCGGAAAGCTAACGTTAATGCTGACGTGAAGCAGGTGAGGGGTACACTTAAACAACATCTAAACGTTACGCTTGAATAAAAGTCATATTCATGTAAAAAAGGGAAGTGATACCAGAGAGATGGGTGATGGGTGGTTTGTCCACAACAACTCTCGCGTTATTTGGTATTTCTGCTCTCGTTCTGACAGTTTTTATGTTCGGTAGAAGTACTTGATCTTTACTTTTAGGGGGCATGGGCCGTGGTGTGTGGCTCTGCATCACCTCTGGTTTGGAGCTGCTGTATGTGTTTTTTGCTCAAGGGCACCCCGGCAGAGAAAATGCGTGCCAAGTGAACTTGCAAGGGTGGAGTTCCTCCAGTTAAACATACCTGAGTCGTGTGGTCTTAAGTATAAAACGCATGTCGCACTGGGGGAAAAAGCAAGATAGTGATTTTGGCTTAGAAGCTCATCAGCGCATCGTTTCATTGTAACAAGCTCAGGCCCACAGCTGAACTCATCTCGAGAACAACCCACATGTCGTGTTTTGTGACGCGCACCCGCTTCTCAAATTTCCAGCTTAACACCAACTATTCACTGACTCTTGACTGTCTGTTCCTTAAGGTTCCTCACACTTATTTCTCAATCACAGATGAGTCATGGCTTGTTTTTGATTTGTTCATCTGTTCCTTTTGTTACGCACACCCACTGATGTATCAGCTTTCATAGCTGAGAAACGGATGGCGTTTACTGTAAAAGTCATTCACACAGTAGTTTTTGAATTGTTATTGGAAAGGTCAATTTCGCCCCCATAATGATTTATTGACTTGTTAACAGCGGCATATTAACTCTACAGTCAATCTGCCTAAGGATTGCTACTATTGATTTTGTTCAGCTGGAAGTCGAAGCTACCCAGACCTTTTTATTCCTTGCATGGTTTAGATGGAGGCAGAATATTTGGATACATTTTCACAATTTTTTTGTACATTTATGCTAAATTGCTTGTCTATAATAGTGTAGAAATCTGCACATGTATCAATTTAAATGTTCGCATCATCCTTGGCCTCGTGAGAATAATGATATTTGGATTACACTCCTCAGGAAACCCCCTTCTCTCATACCTCGGGGAATTGGCTGGAGCACAGTATAGAAAATACATTTGCGCTGCCTCCGAATTCTGGTTAATTATCTGCCTACACAGGAAATGCCAACTGGTCAGTAGACGAAGGAAAAAGGTCCTAATTGAGCTAACGGTCAAATGTGCTTCTGCATGACTGAAACATGACTGGGAGTGTGCGGTTGATGAGGCAGCTGACTTTGCAGGATGTGTCTGTAAAACAAGGGAGGACATTGTCTCTCCCACTTGTGAGAGCCTGAGAGGGGAGGCTATTTTTACATGAAAACCAAGTGCAGGAATGCACTGCAGAACCATTGGTCCCAGTCATTGCAAACAGCTGCAACCCCCCCTTCTCATCCTCCCTCCTCCCATTACCCCTCCTACGCCGAGGGATGGAAGCAGTCCGACAGGATTGGGCAGAGCTGACATCATCGTTTTTGTCTTTGCTACGTTGTCAGGAAGTTGAGTCTGATGCAACTGGTGCTCCCTGTGAGAAAGAACAGAACAGGAAGTTAATTAACTTTTTGTGTTTTGTAATCCTCTTCTAAACAACATTAAGCAATAGTGTTGGAAGAGGAACTTCTTTAAATCAAAGTTGGATCATCTCGCTGTTGGATGACCCTGGGTTCATGCAATAAAAACACCAGATCCTTAATTCCTTGAGACATAGTGTTTTCATACAACAGCAGTGTTGTCTTCCCCTCGTGAACCGCACTTACTCAAGAGGCACACCAACACTTTTGTCATGTTTTTTGTGATCAGCACAAAAAAATTTTGTTATCCATAACGTCTATTAATTACAGAACATGACATTTTGAATGTTACAACACATGGCCTTATCCAGTACTAGTGTGTTGTGTGTGTGCGACGTGGTGAGGTTCCTCTGGTCCCTGTTGTGGTTTGGAGGTGAACAATGACACCCGGTGGTTTAACACTGCAACTCCTCACCGTTTCCTCCAGGATGAACAAATTGAATGGGGAAAGCAGGAGCTGACGGCAGCAGATATTCAGCAGAAGGTGAAGGAATACAACGCTCTGATCAACAGCAATCTGTTCATGAACATGGTGAGTAGTTCCGATTCACAACAAATCCATGCTTTTACACTGTTTTCTTTCTTTCAGTGTAACATGTTTTTTGTTTGTTTTTCATAACAGAACAAGGATGGTTCCTACACTGGCTTCATAAAGGTCCAGTTCAAGTTGGTGCGGCCGGTGTCGGTTCCACTTCCGAAGAAAGGAGGTCACGATGCCGGAGGGAGGAGGGCTAGCGGAGTGAAGCGCCGCACCTCTTTCTACCTGCCAAAGGACGCATCCAAGCACCTGCACATAAGCTCCCGCACTTCTGCGCGTGAGGTCATTGAGGCTCTGTTGAAAAAGTTTACCGTGGTGGACAACCCCGGCAAGTTTGCTCTGTTTGAGCGCAGCGAGCGTCACGACCAAGGTATTGCTCCTTTTTTCCATAATGTTTACACGCCGAACTCCTGAAGTGTTTATTTAATTGTTTTGTAATCAAACTTTGTACGCCTCCTTCAGTTTACATTCGTAAGCTGTCTGATGATGAGCGCCCCCTCCGTCTGCGTCTGAGTGCTGGGCCCAGTGAGAAAGTCCTCAGTTATGTTCTGAAAGAGAATGAAACTGGAGAAGTCAATGTGAGTGCAACGTGAACACAAGAATAAGGGATCCAAACCATGTGTCGGATCCCACCAACGTGGTTAGTCTATTTATTGTACGTACACTAATGGGATTTTTCTCTCCGTACAGTGGCATGCCTTCTCCATGCCCGAGTTAAAGAACTTCATGCGCATTCTGCAGCGCGAAGAGGAGGAACACGTCAAGCAAATTGTGCAGCGGTACGCTCTGGCCCGCACTCAGATGCAGGAGGCTCTGGCTGGCTCGACCCCCGGCTGAGACGACGACTGTGCTGGGGGTTTAAAACGTGCACCTCTTGGCTGGACAGTCACCTGAAGGTGACCGGTCATCGCTGCACCCAAAGACCCCAGAGAATATAACAAAAAAAAAAACGCCTCTTCGGTGAACGAGAGAGTGAGACAGGGCGCAAGACAATGAGAGAGAGAGCTAGCGCGAATGTGCGTGTGAAATGATGCAAGATGAGAAAGTGCCTTACACCTGGAGAGTCTGATGTGCCTGAGAGAATGAGTTGAGAGAAGTGAAGACTGGCAGACGAGACAGTGGTTGTATCCAGTAATAGATTTTGTTATTGGTTACCATCTGATTATCCTGTGTACCTCAGCTGTGTCACTTTAACTTTAAAGGAAATGGCAGTGATGGTTTAGCATTTTTAGGTAACACTTCTCTGTGCGGTGCTGAAGACAAGCCCCGTGTTGTAATTGAGCAGATAAGCACACCTGGAAGTTTATTTCATTTATTTTTCCAGAGTTTAATATTTCCAGAGTTTTAATCCAAGTTTAGCTAAAATCAACCTGGTCAATGAACGACCTACCACGAAAACCATACTTCTTAACCTCATATTGACATTTTGTCATTTATCCTGTTAGAAAGTTAAATACACGTTTGTTGCTGAAAGGTATCTGGATTTTCATTTGACCCAGCCTCAAAAGTCTGCCACGTCCTCTCGACACCCCTGATGGGTGCAACTCTTTTTTATTTTTTTTACTGTCAATATGTGAGCTTGACTGAATGGACATTTGTATGCACAGTTATGAATGTCAGAGAGAGCCGTGTAGAAGTCACTCTGTTTGACTGGAATCTTGCATGAATATTGGTGTACGTGTGTTTCACTAGAAGCCGTTTGTCATTCCTTTATATCTTTGTTTTTTTCTGTCCTTTAAATGTTTATCTACGGTTTCAATTCACTGTCATTGTATCTGTCTATGCACCAATGTACACATTGTAGCAACCTTCAAAATGTTGTGACAAATGTGCTCTGTGTTCAGTAAAGAATTTCCCACTTCTATCAAGTTTTTGTATTTTGTCCAGATATGAGTGAATATCAAAATGTCACAGAGCTAAAAGTAGAACATGTGCCATAATTTAACATGACATTTTGCATATGTATGTCAAACAATTAAGATTTTAGACCGGAATTCAATTCATTTTTATCTGACAATTATTTAGATTAACATCCCTGAGAGGATGCCGAATAGGCTTTTGCTTTAACTGCCTAGGTGCCGCCTGTCTGTCAGATCAGCTGATCGCCTCACCGTAAGGACCAAAACAGCTAACGCTATCTTAACGTAGCTGATGGTAAAAGTTATGACAGGACATGGCGATTTAATTGTGTGTGATAAGGTAGGATATTGGCCAGAAGCGCGTTTGAAAGTATCCTTTTGGGGCGGTGTAGGGCAAAGATAACCCTGCGTTTGTTTAGGAGATATAGCTCTGCCATGTCTAGCTAGTTATGACTTAGCTATTGTAGCTAACGTTGACCTGCGTCAGCGGCTGAAGCTAACCGGCTAACTCACCTAAATGTGCAGGTATCGTTAGCGAGTGTTATTAGCCACAGTGGCCGAATATCAAGGGGTGTTTTTTTTATTAAACAAACTGTGCACTACGTATAAAACGATGGCAGTGTTTATAAGTTAATATAGCAATGTCGAGTAACGTTATTAATCAGATCGCTTGCGTTTAGTGTTCAAGGGTGGCCCGGTTCGTTAGCTTCCCGTAAAGCTAGCATAACGTAACGTTGCTAAATAAATTACTCCAACAATGTCAGGTTTATTGAGTTGATACATTTATAATACTTTAAACTAATTAATGCTTGATAACAGTTCTTGTGTCAACGTCTTTGATTCAATTGCTTCTTGAATTGTAAAATTGGCATTCTTCACATTGACAATTAACTGTGTTATAAGGCCATTCATCAAAAAGCATTTAATCCAACTAGTGGTTAATGGTGCAGCAGAGATACTCAAGTAGTCACACAACTTAAGTCTGATTGGGAACGTGTTCTTTCTTTGTGCACTTTTACTTCTCAGATTTGGGCTTTGGTAAGGAATTGAGAGCATCTGGACACCACCCAGACTGAAAGCTTTATCTGGGGAGTAACTATGCCTTATCTCTGAGGATGGGAGGAAGCGGATCCAAAGCCAAAGGTGTCTGGCCTTTCTCAGGCAGTGGAGCTGGAGGCGACTCAGCCGGTGATGGGAACGAGCAGTCTGTGGCCCGTCTCAAAGGTTCCAGAAATGCAACACCGTTTGTTTTTACCAGGAGGAGGTAAATAATTCATGATTGGAAAATGGTAAAGATTCAGTTCACCATAATTACAACATATTGTCTTAGGTATTCCTACTGGGGGTAGTTTAGTTTTTTTCTGGCGAGGTTTTGAGATATCCATACATTGGATTTCTGCTTTATAATGAAGGCATTTTATATTTCCAGTATATAGCTAAAGGTAGAGTGATGACATTAAACACAGGGAGGTAGAGATGGGGAATGACACTCAGCGAGGGTTCCAGGCCGGATGGAAGTGGGGATGCTGCGGTTCATAATCAGCGCACTAACCCCTAGATCAGGGGTCTGCAGCCTTTACTATCAGAAGAGCCATTTTTGCCCCCTCTCCCACCAAATAAAATTCATCTGGAGCTGCAAAACGTATTTGACCCTTAAAATAAATATACACAGTTTAAGTATTATATATAGTTATAGTACACAAAACCTACAGTTTGTATTATTTATGAAATTATAGAATGACAATAAAGAAAACTGTTTACATTTTATTGCAATTTTCCCTGTTAAAACAAAGGAAGACACCACATTTTTGTGAAAAGATGCGTCTTGACTCATCACAGACGATTAGGTATGCTGGAGCTGAATTGATGTCTTTAATTTGCTGACTGGTGATGTTTGTTGTCATTTGAATGGCCCTGTCCTTGACGGTCTTTGCAGAGAGAGGCACATCTCAGAATAAATGCTCTGACATTTTAATGAACGGTTCTTTCATGTATTCTTCGCCTGTGAACGACTTTTCACGCTTTACTATTTCTTGAGCTGCAACAAAGCCAGCAGCAGTAGTTGAGTTTGGTGACTTGATCCACTTATTGAAAGTGCATTTGCTCTGCTCAGCTTTCCGTTCCGAAATTGCTCTTTTTCGTCTGTCTCCAGTTTGGTACTTCTCAGCAAATGCTGTGAGCTTTTTCTGGAAATGTCTTTCAACGTTACATTTTTTAAAAATAGTTTTCTAATTTCCCACCACATATCAAGCATACAGGTAGGCCAGCATCGTTGACAGTGAAAGCATATGAATCTTTGAATTAAACTCTATTTTCCTCTGAGACTTTTCTTTTTTGTGCGTTATCCATGGTTAGCTTACCCAGGGCGCGTGAGCTTAACGAAACTCCTGCACCTGCAGGGAAACATGTTGACCCATGACACGTTTTAGTTGACGAAATTTTAAAACTGTTTTTATTTCAGTGTCACAGTATCAACTCAATCTCCAAGATAAGATATGTTCCTGTTAAAAGATTATACATTGTGCATAAAAACATTTTTTTAAATTTTTCCATATCATTTTTGTGAAAGCCACAGAGAGCCACTGCAGAGGCACTAAATGCGGTGTGTTTCTAGAGACAATGACCTGGTTACACAGAATAATCCACAGACTTCGCTGTCAGCTTTCTGCTTTCTACTGATGAAAATGTCCCGATGAAAACTGTCCACAGTGAGATATGTCAGTGGAATTTAAAAGATCAGTTCAATTGAAACTTGAAAAATCTTTATTCATCTACACATTAAACTTGGTTAGATACCTCTGGGGGTAAAGGAAAAAATATATGATGGTGTTTTAAGGTAAACTGACCGTATAATATTCAGCTAACTGATCTGGTACAGGTTTCCTCTTGTGACATGTAGTTTTAGACTGATATTTACTTGCTGTGTTGGCAGTTCCTTGTACTATGACGAGGACGGTGACCTTGCCCACGAATTCTATGAAGAGACGGTGGTGACAAAAAATGGCAGAAAAAAGTCCAAGTTGAAGAGGATTCAGAAAAACTTGATTCCACAGGTGAGCCATAGGGCCATTTTGGCATTGCTGTTCTAGTTGTTGAGAATGATTTGTCAATCTGAATATCGTTTGTTTGACCTTTTCAGGGAATTGTGAAGCTCGACCACCCCTGTATTCATGTAGATTTCCCCATTGTCCTCTGTGAGGTGTGAAAAGTTGCACAGGACTGATCTGCTATGAAGTGCAGCCACAGGTACTCTTCTCTGAGTCAAGTCTTGCTCCAGTCTCCAAGCATCACGGTCAAGACTGGAACTGTGGTCTGGAGAGGAAAAAGGAAGGGGAAGTCGTATTAAACTGATGTATTGAATGAAATGTTATACATTTGAATTCAACTATGGTCAAAGAATGCCCTGTTCACACAAAAAACATATTTTGATATTCACAAAAGTAGTGAATGGTACAAGTTGTGTTTCCACTACCCAGCTGAAATGTAAGCAGTCGTAGAGAATACACCAGATGAAGTTGTATTTCTCTTGTGAGTTTTTTTTGCAGGGAAAAACATCCGTGATGTGAAAAGGCTTTAATGTTTTATGCCTTCGGTGAGACGTAGAGTGAAACTGTATGTCTTTGTGTGTGTACATGTGTGCACTTAGGTTTGTCTGGGTGAATGTGGTGTCAGAAGGATTCAAGAGGTAGTTACAGGTTAGAATAATGAAGGGTTGTGACATTTATTGTATATATGGTTATGTTCTGTGTTGTCACGTCTGAGTCTGTCTCAGTTACCGGAGCTCAGACCTGCACTAGTGAACATAATGTACTGTAAATAATTTCAGATTTCTTAGTTGGAAATACTTGAATAAATGGTTTACTGAGCTGAATATCTTGAGTCAACACATGTTCTTTTATGTTAGTTATGACCTCCTATTACCATTTATGTGCGAGCAGTATCTGTGCACACATAACATTTGGCTTTTTGGTCCCATACACGTCTTACTTTGGATGTAAACTGATGAAGGTTCACGTTTAAAGGAATATTTCAACATTTTGGAAATTAGCGTATTTGCATTCTCGCCGAGAGATGAGAAAATCTGTCTTAGGTTTTTGTATCTTTTCATCTAACTCCTGATAAAAAAAATCAACTAAATGTATTGCCCAAAATGTCAAACTATTCCAGTCGCCAGCTATCCAGAAAGAATCTGTTTTATAACAAAAATAATGAATGAATGAATAATGAATTTAGTTTGCCAGAAGTAAGTGGTCAAGGGTCACTTTTAAAAATGTAGTCAGCAATTCCTGTACTTCCACGACAGCTTTTCCTCATTGCCATCTTGAATTTCGGTCTGCCTCACATTTTTGTTGTCTCATTCTCATTTCTCCATTATTATCCCACTCTTATTAACAAAAGTGTAGATAATCTGCAGACATTATTTTGAAATACAATTAATTTACACTTCCATAACTGGTAAGGTATGCCACCTCTAGATGGCAGCAGAAATCAAAACCTGTACTAACTTTAACAAATTCACATGTGATTATGTGTGGTGGGATTTTGCATCATATATCTTTACTCTTTTACGTCCAATGATTCTCCTGTGCAGTTAGACTTGACAAAAAGGGTGAAGGTGTAATTAAATGTTGTCTTAGGTAAACGCTCAAAGACTCCAATCATGACCAGTTGAGGCCGGTGCTGCCAGCTGGCACAGTATCAACCTTTAATGACAATGTAAACATATTTCAGTGTGCATAGTCCCTACAATAAATGGGCAGGGCTTCCTTTGCAGGCTTTCTCTGGTGGCTGTAATTGTGTGGAATGTGGTTGGAAGTGTTTTTGGGCCAGAGGTCAGTCACTTTGATGTGTTTCCTCTCCACTGGTCTTTGATGTTTCACTAAAAGTCCAGCCTGTGTTATGAGGATGAACCCTTTCTCGTAAAGCCATAAAAAAATTTATGGACTTAACGAATATGACATTGTATAGCGCTGCTTTCATCTGTACAATGTGTCCCGTGACGTGTACAATATGTTTCTGAAAGGCTAAAGATGTCCATGTGGCTGTGGTTGAGAGCGATAGCCACTATAAATGATCAGCAGCCTTGAAACTAAAGAACTAAAACATGCTTTGAATTATAAATAGTAAAAGAGATTGTTTTCACTCGTGTTGTAGCTGTTTAAAGAGAAACAGCAGTGCCTGTTTTATCTGAATGCACAGTTGGATTATGTTACTCTAAATTGAGCTATGGGGTGATCATATGCAGTGCATGTGACCGACAGAGGCAGAAAGCAAACACTCCTGTGTATCTAATAATACATAAAGCCACATGAAAGTGGGTTTAAGTGCAAGCTGCAGCAGTGAAGTGGGTTTACATTCGTAAGTGTATGCTTTTTGGGGTCTCATAGCACCTTTAGGTACTTCTCTGCCATGTTTAAATCTATTCATGTACAAATTGGGTGTTTGGGAAATTGTTTTGGTCAATAGAATACGAGAAAATTACCCAATTGTTTCAATGACATTCCCACCATCCCAGTTTACCAATTCACACAATTAGCCAAAGGTATCGCAATGCATTAAGTGTTTGGGACACAAGATGATGGTGGCAGGGTCTGTTTCCAGTTTCCCTGCCATTGTTTTTGCTTCCTGATAGTCCCTGACTTCTGCTGATGTAATGTTCAGGAGCCAGAGGTCAAGGGGAAGCTGGGGACTGCCGGGAAACCAAGCCATTCCTTTGTTCCTTTCCCTCCCTCTTCATTCACATGGGTCATTCATGCTCAACAAGCAAAGAGAGAGAGAGAGAGAGAAAGAGAAAAACTGATGACATGGTGAGTCAGCAAAGCTCGGAAAACAAGCAGTGGAACGGATTCTGACACAGGAAAACATCTCACTTCCAGACCCTCACCTCACTCCGATCATGTGCTCAGCTCACAAGTACCTTCAGAGAAAAAGTCAAACGCTAGTGGTAACACCTTTCTTCAAAATTCACTACTAGGCGGAAGATTTTTTTTTTGTGATGACAGAAAGCCATTTGACAGCTGTAACAGTAGAAAACAGGTTGTTAAATTTGGTTAATTGTCAGTGCATGGCCTCTACCCTCCCCTCCCGGGGGCCATTATCCCTCGTGCCTGACCCCGGCTCGTCACCGTCCTATCTGCTGTACTTGGCAACGTGACGGTATGTGTTACTTGGTTACTTCACTGAGCCATTGCTAGTGGCTGTCATCACATGCCTCAGGCAGCCGTGACATCTGCATGCCAGATGCCTTGTGCCCACTGTCTGAAGTGTGCTCAGAGCATTAGTGGGAAAAAACCCCATTAAAAGCAGCAACAGGATGATGTAAAAGTGCTTTATGTATAACCAGTATTCAGAATCTTACTTTTGAATTGGACTCATTATGAAGGATTATCTCACACGGTCAAGTGACTGATGCAATAATAGCATCAAGTGCCATTTTGTGGTACTTGTATGTTACTTGGTACCCTTTTATCCCACTTTACACTTCAAAGGCATCTTTTATACTTTTTACTCCACTACATTTATCTCAAATCTATCATCATTTTTGACTGTAAAATATGATGCATTGTTATAGATTAAACAACCACACAGTATATAACGTAGTGAAAATTTGATTCACTTCGCCCTGGTACAACATTAATGCTGTTTAAGTGTTAATACATCAGCAATTTCAGCTGCATAATGAGTATTTGTGAGTATAAGTGCTATTATTACCTAAGTAAAGTATTTAATAATAATTTATAAGTAAAAGGTCTGAATTGGTTGTAGGGGTGCTTCTACTGCAACTATTATAACACTGCATTATAATTCATGAGCTTTATATTTTCCATGCAAAATGAACCAATAGTGAATTACAAAATGAATACAGCTATCACATAAATGCAGTGAGGTGAAGTACAGCATTTCCCAATTAAATGTGGAGTAAAAAGCCTCATAAAATACAAATACTAGGTTTAAAAGTCTTAGAAATCTTCTGTCTTTTTTAAACTCATCTTCTTATTATAAGAAAAGGAGCAATATTGGTTATTTCATATGAAAGATATTTCAGTCTGTGATCATCTTACTGGTTGTGCTATAACAAAACTGTTTTCACCTAATATTGAAACATTCACAATATAAAAATCTGATTCTCATGACAGATATTTTTGTCAATCAAATCTGGTCTAGGCCTACTAACATCCACATATCGGTTTGCTGAGATTATGAGCATTAATTAACTTATAATTAAGGATGATTTTTTTTTGTTCTATGTTTGATAGTATTGAAACAACGTAATAGAGAAATACTTAACATTTGAGGTAAGTTTTCAACTGTTTTAAGAACCAAAATGCATCGTATATTCTCAAATAGTTTTCATAAAATGTGTAAAAGTATAAAAGCTATATCTGATTGCAATGCGGCTGAAAGGTCACGGGAATACAGTGGTCATTTGTGGGCATGATCTTAATTTATAGGGATGTGGCACACTGGCCCGCCATGACCTTCTGTGAGTCTTGGCATTGCTGATTACAGTTACCGGAGAAGCCTCTCGGACCGGTTCATTCGGCGCCGTGATAAATATGTTAAATCGAAGCCTAGGTTCACTCAACTTGTACCTGAAGTCATGTGTAGGTTTGCGGTGAAGAAACACGTCGCTGTAACACATTAGACACGCTGACGGAGTCCTTAGGATGTCCGGTTTGTTTCGCCACTCCTCCCCCCCCCCCATTTTTTTTCTCAATCTGAATGGAACATCCCGAAAGAGGTACCGGAGCAGGAGAGGAGCAACTGACAACGTCGCAGGGGGCAACTTCGCTTCTCTCCAGTTTACCGACCGCAGGGAGCAGGAAGATACTTTGAGATACTTGGAGATACTTACCAGCTGTGCATGCTGTTGTAAAATTCACCCCGTCGTCATTTTCTCAGCCTACTCTAAAGCAATGTTCATTTTGAATTTTTCCAATTTGTTTTGAGGCAACACGAAAACGCGGCTTCTGTTTTTTTTTTTGGGAATGCTTCCTCGGTCCGCCAGTAAAGGTAAGTTAGTCCAGCTGCACAGAGACCGATGTGAATTAACTTGACGTTTTGCTCATTCATCGCAAAAAAAAAAAAAGAGACCATAATATAATTGAAGTTAATTATATACAAGCATAAGATAAGGGGTAAGATGTCCAAGCCCAATTTGGGAGAGCATTAGTCATCTGCATATATAACTATGGGAACTAGATTTTTTTGTTGTTGTCAATATTTATCTAGTCTGTGTTTGTAGCATTGATTAGGCTATCTGCCGTGTTCTTAGGCCCAGAATTTAAAAGCTTTCTGTTAACTATGGATTCATATTTAGGGAATTGTCACTTATTAAAAAAGTAAACTAAAACTAAATTTCACTCCCCTTTGTGAATTGTAAAGGTAAAGAGTGACAGTAACTTTATGTCAGTTTACATTTAAAGACATAAAACAGAAACATTTCAATAAATAAAGACAAAAACCAACTAGAATTTGTCGATGTTATGCATCTATGCAACCTCTTGTGTGATTGTAGCATTGATCATCTAATCAAAATGACTCTGGGCTCTAAATTTAAAGCATTACAATCATTTGTAATGTCTTTAAAAAGCCTTTTGAATGACCAACTTGATTAAAAAATAACCTGGGGACTGCCACTTATTTGAAAAGTAAACCTAAAAGCTTCACTCTCCCTCTGTGACTTGTAGAGCAGAGAGTGACAGTCCTGTCTGTCCATTCACATCTGAAGACATGTTGTACTGGACTCTGTCTGACTGGAAAGTACTGCTGCTGATTGTGTTGCTGTGGGACGGCCTCAGTGCTTTGGAACCGAAACCCACGAGATGGCCACTGGATTCCCAAAAGCCTCTGCTCCTGGCTTGGAATGCCCCGACTGAGGACTGTGCCCCGTGGCATGGTATTCGCTTTCAGCTGGATCTTTTCCAGATTGTGGCCTCACCCAATGAGGCCTTTGTTAGACAGAACCTCACCATCTTCTATAAGAACCGCTTGGGCTCGTACCCCTACTTCGAGCCAGATGAAACGCCGGTGAATGGGGGCCTGCCGCAGGTGGCCAGTCTCTCACAGCACCTGGAGAAGATGCCGGGAGGAGTGGAGAAGTATATTCGGGAACCGGGGGCCAAGGGTCTGGCTGTTATTGACTGGGAGGAGTGGCGCCCACTCTGGATACGTAACTGGGAAACCAAAGATGTTTACCGCAGACATTCTCGGGAGTTGGTGCGTCAGAAGAACCCAACGTGGCCTCCGGAGCAGGTGGCAAAAGTGGCCCAGCAGGAGTTTGAGATGTCTGCCAGGAAGTTCATGCTGGAGACGCTAAGGTATGCTAAGAACCTGAGGCCCAACCAGCTGTGGGGCTTCTACCTCTTCCCCGACTGCTACAACCATGATTACAGGCGCACTCTGGAGAACTACACAGGCCGCTGTCCCGACGTGGAGGTGGCCCGCAACGAGCAGCTGAAGTGGTTGTGGACTGAGAGCACGGCCCTCTTCCCCTCCATCTACATGGGCACCGTGCTGCGTTCCTCAGCTTCCGGGCGGCAGTTTGTGCGGAATCGAGTGAAGGAGGGGATGCGTTTGGCATCATCGGGCGAAGGGTTGGCACGTCCGGTCTTTGTGTACACCCGGCCCACCTATGCCAACTCCCTAGAACAGCTGACAGAGGTGACGCTTTAACTTTTGAAACACAACGCAGTCCTGAGTTTGGTTTCTCTTCCTGAAACTGTTCTGCTTTTTCTTCTCTGTTCCAGTGAAGTGTTGTTTTTTGTGCCAAATAACCTCAATCACACTGTAGCTCTAACATTCAGCACTACCTCTCTCTTTCCCTCTCTGATCCATGCATTCTGCATGAAGCTTTAGCTTTAAGCTTGTCCTTATCGGCAGCCACAGTCATTTCCTGTCCTGGTAGCAGACAGACACCCCAATAACTCTCATTTGTGCAGAGTGAGCAGGATGGGTGTTGTTCTAGTTAAATATCTCGCTAACACCCTTCAGACCGTTTCCTTATAGGAGAATGAATAGATAAGAGCTGGTGTTGGACTTCACGTACAGTAGCTTTTGCCCCACTAACACCTTGACCCCGTTATAATGATACTCCGCAGTGTATCTTTCCTGTGTTTGGCATGTAGTCTTTAGAAACGTAAAAGGTTAAATGTGAAGTGCTGTATCGTCTTTTACAGACTGACCTCGTCTCCACCATCGGGGAGAGTGTGGCTTTGGGAGCCGCTGGAATCATCCTGTGGGGAGATAAGGCGTATTCAAGCACCAAAGTAAGCATCCACGCACTAATTATGGAACGTTAATCAATCAGACACAACCTACAACTTTGACCATGAACATTATCATCAGTTTTTTTCCTGCTGCTCTTGACTGTCACATGTGCAGTCATTTGATGGCAAACAGTTATTCTTTAGGGCTAACCCAGTAATTCTTTTGGCAGTGTGGTGTTTTCAGTTCATATCTTGCATTCAATCAAACTGAAGAAAATGAGAGAAAATGGTTTTGGTTTTGATTTGCATTTGCCTGAATGAACATAGCCTATACTTTAGTCTTTATATAGCTGGGCTACGACCATAACGGCCGCACACTTGTATGAGTAATAAAAAAAGGAAAAAAACATTAACTTGATTTTAAAATAATTATCTAAAGTAAATCCAAATTAAAAAACAAAATCTATATATCTATATGTATATATGTATATAGGGCTTAATATTACCAGTGGTGGAAT
>JAVQJD010043558.1:0-19622 GCA_036023655.1 Nannoperca australis
AAGTGGACCTTGAGGATCCTGCACATCCCAACAGTGAGTGAACAGTGAAGAACGGGCAAGTCTGGTCTCCATCTCATGCCAAGACGCTGCGCGACTTTCAGGCACCCACCGGATGATGCCAGGGCCCACGAGGTATGCCATATCAAGAATCCACGATGTGTCATCCTCATGACCTTTTCTTCACGCCTGACATGATCCAGCTGATTTTGCAATTACATACAAACAGATGTTATTCTTAGAGGAGCTGGGGCAATTCATTGTGAGACAGCACTGCTGCTGCTGCCGTGGTGTTGGAACTACAGACCACTGTTACTGCACTGACAGAAACTACAGACACCGCCATTGCCACTGCTGCCACCAGCTCGACCACAGGTGTGTGCTGGTTGTACACAGGCCTAAAAAAGATTATTTTCTATCACCTGCACAAAGTGTGCAAACAGGTGCATTTGTAGAGAGCACCAAGTCACATGCTGCAGGACCTGCTGGTCTGCTGCTGGAAATGAACTAAACACACACACACACACACACACACACACACACACGCACACATCAAATCAATTTCTTTGCTGATCTTTGACATATCCAATACTCTAATCACCTGCAAAGCCCCACCCTCCTACTACTTATTATATGGAAAATAATTCATTTTTTGTGTTATTTTCTGATCAATAATGAATAATTCAAATATTAAACTGGCATTTAAAGGGTTAAAATCCTGAAAATGATTGAATGTTTGGTAGTTTTGAGCAGGGCTGAAGTTTAAGTGATTTATGAAAAAAAAAGTAGAAAGAAATATTGATGTATGAGGATTTTATAGCAGTTTATTTGTCGTGTACATTTTTGGCCACGAAGGTGTCCAGAGGGTGCAAAATGCATCACGAGAGTATAAAAGACATGTAAGAGTAAAAGACAATGGATTTAAAAAATGTAACTAAAAAGAAGAGTTCCTGCAAAAAATCAGGCCACAAGCTGTAACACAGCCAATAACCAAATAAAAAAAAAAAGTAGCAAAAAATGTACAAAAATGCCCGAGGAGGGCATAAGGGTTAAGTACAATATTTGAGTTAATATACTTAGTTACCACTGGAGGTCATGAGGGGACATCGTACTCACCAGGTTACGGACGTCAGGCAGCGTGAGCCACAGCGGGAACACGATGGGCAGCAGGAACAGGTATGTTGCCTGCTTGCGTCTGGTTTCAGGCCACTCTAAAGACAATGGCTCATTCTCCTCCTCTTCTACCTCCTTTTCCTCTTCCTCCTTGTTTCCTTCCTCATCATCATTGTCGTCCTCTTCACCCTCACTGGAGTCGCTGCTCTCTTCGCCACTGCTCTCATTCTCAGGTCCGCCCCCCGAGCCGTCCGAGCCCCCAGCTGCCGCCTGCAGGAGAGAGTGTTTGTTGTTACCCAAACTCTTTTCTGTCAGGCTTGAGTTCATCATCATCATCATCATCATCAGGTCACAATATTCTGGAAACTAGTTACAAAAATAGCAAAGCTGAATTTAATTTGAAAGAATACCATCACAACCTTGAAGTGCATGTTTCTCCGTCTCTGTTGTACAAATGAAACATGACAGTAGACAAAAAACTGTTCTTCTACACCGACACTGAACTCCACAGCACGACTTCTTCATGTTTTGGATTCAACTGACTTTTGTCTGATAAGCAAAAACTGTTTTTTTGTTTCCCCATCAAACACCTGTCTGTCTTGTACAATAATTGTAAAATAAAGTCTTTAATGATTCACAGAGGAGAAATTCAGGTGTTACAGTAGCACAAAGACATATATAAATGAGGGGAATAGTAATATAGTATAACATAATATACAGTTTAGTACAGCGTAGAGAAACAGAGCCATAAGATCTGGATGAATCCATCATGAATCATCACTAGTTGAAATCATCTGTGTACCTTTGCCTCGCCTGGCTGCTCGGCCTCCTTCTCACTCGACTCTTGTGCCTTTTGAGGCCGTGAGGTGGACGGCTCGGCTGCAGCGCCCCCTGCTGCTGCGGCAGCATGAACACCGGGCTGCTCAACGTTTGGCTTGTGATCAACATCTGGAGAGGAAGGAAACAAAGCAGATATGTATGGAGGACTCAACACTCCAGTTAAGTTGTTCAGTCCCCTTTGTTCATGTCTGGTTAAGACCTGTCTCGGTCTCACTTTTTAAACAGGAAGTGCTGTTTATTTCCCACTTTGAGACAAAACAAATCATTTTTAATGTTAAGCTGACAAAAGTATTATGCTGTGTGGAGTGGATTGGAGTGTTGGGAGATAAACATGTTTTGCTAATGAAGGAAAAGGGATTCACACACACACATGCCATCTGCATGCTAATCCCCGGGCTGATTGATTGGGGCTCGCTGAGGCCTCTCCAGCCTCCCTGCAGCCCCACTTTGCTGTGCACCTCAGACTCTGAAGCACCTCATCACTCCACGCTATGACGCACAAACACACCAACCGAGAGGCTCCGCTGATTGTGCAGAAGAAACCTCCTTCAACCCCCCAGACCAGCTCTGATGATCGATACAGCACCTCCACCAAATAAAACTAAACATCTTACAATACAACCAAAAAACACCAAATACAATATTAAGAAGGTACAGAACTGCAGAACACGTCTGCTTTCTTAAATTAACCAGCACTCCTCGTCTTTAAACACAAAACATGCCCTTTTACAATTTTTAGATGGGAAAATCAATATACATCTGATTTGTGCTTAGTTTAGCTTAACACAACGACTGGAGTCAGGGGGAACCTGATAACTTAGTCTAAATATTTACTCTTAATGTGCTTTCTAGTTTAATCAACAAAAAGACAGAGGATATATTTGTGGTTTTTGAGGCCGTTAAATGCTTGGAACTAACTTTTTGGAACATAATTATGCTAAATATTAGCATGTTAGCATGGAAACTACACGTTAACTAAAGGCGAGGCTACTTAAGCACAACTTAGATTAATTCAACAAAAAAATCTACCAATAGTATGATTATTGTAAGTAATGCAGATAAATCTCTCAAAGCTGTATTTTGGGGGTTAAAACGGTTACTGTTCAAAATAAACCATTTTGATTTAACAGTGTGGATCTTTTCGTCTGGTGCCACTTTACATATTTTGTCACACAAGCTGTTAAGGATTAAGAACAACAAGTTTTTGTTGTCTGCCATGTGATGAGATTTCAATTTAAACAGAGCTAGCAGTTTCCACCTGCTTCCAGTCTATGTGCTAAGAGGCTAATGCACATCCCATAAATCACATGAAATGTATATATCAATCCTCTTATCTGACTGTTTGATTGTACCTTTAGCACACAACTCACCTTCAGCGTGGTGCTGATGAGACTTTTTGCCTGCGATCGGGACGTTCAGAGGCTTTACTTTGTTCTTTGCTGCAATTAAGAGGTTCATCACTCAACCAACATGAGTCCTTCTTACATCAATTAAAGTAAAAGCATCAACTTTATCCTCGAACAGTTTTGTGCAACCAAATCGACAAGCCTTTGACCTTTGACCTCACACACACACATTGGCCATTTTGTAGAAGACTAACAAGCCTCCATACAACACAACCACTCCAAGGATGGCTTGAGCACAGAAGTGAGTTCATTACCTACACCTCTGCTGAAACCTAAACCTGCATCATTCCAGATTTTTGTCATTTATTTTGTACATAGCAGTGGGACAGTGTGGGACCTCTTATCTCCTCATATCCTTGACTTTTATATTTTATGTCTGGACTCTCCAGTTGGCAAACGAATAATATCATGATCTTTACAAATAAACAATCCTCTTGTGTAACTTGATTTTTGCTTTAGTACAAAAATGAATCAAAAATCAGTTTTAAAGAATATGGAAGGGAAATGTAAGATACTGTTCATGTGTTCCCTTTATTTTCTCTAGATTTTAGATTGTGATAATAAATGCAACAAACAGAACACACCCATGAAGAGGATGCACTTGTGAATCCTTGTTTTGAAGCCTCGTTAACAGCCACGTCCTCATGGAAGCTTTTTACCACAACTGAAGAGGCGATGATGCACAAACTGAGACTTGGTAAGACTCCTTAAAATTCTTCTTTTTCTAAAGCAGCCAGTGTGTGAAGAAGGTCAGCGATCCTCACAACACAGGAAAAACTGCATGCAAACGCACAAACACGCAAACATCCAATATAGACAAACAGACTAGTTTGAACAGAACCATCCAAAAATCAGCTCAGAAACATTTCTGGAACAGAAGCAGACTGGACTGAACAACAACAACAACAACAACAACAAACAAGACACATAAACATCTTACCTTTCCTTTGCACCGACCCCTCCCCTCTGACATCACCATTAAAGGATGTCTCTGATTGGCAGAGACACACATCAGACTAAATACCAAACAATACCAACCCCCACAGGTGTCACTTGCACACTATGTGACACGGTGCAATTACATGCAACTAGATATAAACATGACATTTAAATGAATTTTTTAATCTATTCTTGAACACCATTCAAGGTCAGACGATGAAGCTGGAAAGTCAAATCAGTCTTTTTAACTGCGAACAGTTCAAAAATCAAGTTTTGTGTCAGTCAAATAAAAGTTTTTAAGAAACCTAAAGAACTGAGAAAGGTAGTTCATGTAGTTTGAGTTACTAACTGCACACGTAAACAACAATAACAACAAGACACATGACAGGAAACAACAACGAGACAACATCTTGTTGCTGCTCTTACCTCTCCTGGTTTTCCTCGGGTCGGGGGTTTTCAGGGCCCCTCTAAGGGCTGCCTCTGGGATGGGAACCCACAGCAATGAATTTAACTTCTGGGCCATTTCAGCTTGATTTATTTTTCTATGTAAATGCACCTTTGTGTCCACTCAAACTCAAAGAAATCATCTATCTGTGCATCTCAAATGGTTTGCCAGTATTCGTAATAAATTGGTATTTGGGTCCCAGAAGGGTCCACCAACCTTCAACCCGTCTCGTCTACTTTGATCTTCAGTTAAAGATTTCCTAAAACAAGCCTTTCAAACAACACCTTGAATGGCACTTTTCATTTCAATGGACGATATTATTATATCAGTTATATTATTATTATTATTATATTATTATTATTGTATTTTAGGAGGAGGATGTTTCATTTAAAGCCCCAAAATGACGAAGAAGGAGCTTAAAGAAATGTGCAACTGTTTCCGTCAGTTCTCTATAACTAAACTGTCAACACTTAGTTGAGTAAATAAGTGCTTTTTGACTCCTAAACATAAAAAACACTTTTAGAAAGTGTTAGTGTTTAGTAGGGTTTATTAGTTAATGTAATAAAGGTTGTTATTATTACTGTTAATAAATCTACTGATGCTTTATAAATCTGTTAATAACTTAGTTTGTCAGGTTGTGAAAAACCCCACTGGCTGCTGAATCATCATTCATAAATAAAGATTCACTTTCTAATCAGCCGAGTGTAAACGTTAGTGAGTTACTTGTAATTATAGATGTAGTTAATAAGGGTTTTTTACATCAATCCAAGTCTGCAGCTGTACATGGTACTAAGTCGTTAGTAAATGAATTGAGGTCCTCATGATGAACTAAAGAGGTTCAAATACAAATCAAGCATCATGATGCTGGAGGGGGATAAACACCAGCCACAACATGGCAACCCAAATATTGTTCTTTTAATCACTGATTTATAAAGCAATATTATACGGTGTATTAAGCATCCCTACATTCCCTCATAGAGGGTGCCTTATTAAAAAGTGGTGTTATAAAATCTTAAATGAGAAATTAATTTACCAACATAACAGAACAATTCACTGAATAAAATGAGAATAGAAATGAGGTGCTATTACAAATGAAGCTCTTAACACTGACAGATTTAATAAATGAAGAAAATAAAGACTCAATAATAAAATGTAGTTTTTTGTACCCTTGTTTTGTCCTCCTGTCAGTCTAAACACTGGGTCACTGCAGCACACCGACCACTTCATAATCTGTTGCCAGTGCTGGAAAGTAATTAAATACATTTACTCAAGTACTATGCTGAAGTACACATGTGAGGTATTTGTACTTTACTCATGCCACTTTCCATTTCTACTCCGCCACATCTCAGAGGGAAATCTGACTTCACTACATTCATCTGACAGATTTATTTACTTTATAAATTTTGATTTTTATGCACAAAACATACAAAGAGCTTATAAAATGTTGTTACATAAATATATGTATGTATGTCATGTTTTAGTATAGTGGAAATTATTAGTGGATAAATCAATTAGGAAATGAATTGGCATCTATAAATAATCACATTGGTTCAAATGTGAAGAGTTGCTGCTTTTCTTTTTAATTACTTTAATTATTTATTTATTTATTTAGAAATTTGTACAGTTGGTCGGACACCAGCATTCTGAAGGTGTCGACTTTTACAAACAAAACAATCAAATAAATGAATGGAGAAAATAATCAGCAGATTAATCCATAATGAAAATGAATTTACAAAACTGTTTTAGTTATCAGGAGGGTAAATCTCCTCAGGTCCACGTTTAAAAGACTGACAGTTGTATCGTAGGTACAGTAATGATATACGATCCAGCTGCTCCAACCCCTCTGCGGCAGCAGCTCCACAGGGATAAAGAGCTTGGTCTGCTAGCACGCTGGCTCTTATCCAGCTTTTATTAGCCTGTATTGAAAAGCTGATTAAGGCTCAGCAGTGGCCAAGTGCTGCGAGAGCGAGGAACAGCAGGCCGGTGAGTTCGAGGACGGGCTGAAGGTCACTGTGGTTCAACATGCAACCCGGGGGTACAGGGCGGGCAGAGCTGAGTCACTGGAACACCGCAAATTAATAAATTTTTTAAAACTCACTAGCTCCAGCTTCTCAGATGAGAGGATTTGCTGCTTTTTTGTTATATAAGATAATAATTAAATTAAATGATTTTAAGCAGAATAACTGATAATGAAAATGCATATTATTATTATTATGTGGTACCGAAATAACAGCACAGTATGAAGTTAAGGTGGACAGTAGAGACATAAAATAAAAATAAAACATTTAACCATTCGTTGTGATCAAATAACAACATCCAACATCCCTAAATGTTCTTTGAAAGTGAAGAGTCATCTTTGCAGAGAGACATCTATTAGACCCTTTATGAAAACACCACAGCTGCCTCCTTCACCTACGGCGAAGGCCCGAGGGGGACAGTTTTATCGTGTGACTGACAACTTGATTAGTCTTGTCACTTTGAATTTTGCATATATATTTAAACACCTGTACCACCAGGCTTGTTCTGGGCGTTACCTTCTCCCAGAGGGTCCAGCGTGTGGATCATCAGCTGGAAGATGGTGCTCCTCAGCGAGGTGTTGTGGAGGGAGGCGAAGCTGCCGCCTCGCTGCAGGACGGGACGCACCTACAACGCCACGTGGTCAGAAATCAAACTTTCAGTAACGTGCAAACCTTGACGGACAACAGTAACACCAATATCTTTAGTGGTTAATAGGTCATTTTCAGCAAATAGCTAATGACTTTGGATTTCTCCACATGCTGAAGTGGTGTACGTGGCGCTGTAACAGAGCCAGATACTCTGCATTTAAACAGCTTTGAGGTTGTGTCTTTTTATTACCTTGCAGCGCACATTGAATTGCCCAGGTGGATAAAATGTGCGACATAGATAAAGTTGCCTTGCAGTCCAAATATCTGGGATTCATTTCTGCCTTTACATGAGAAATTAATTTACCAACATAGGAGAGCAATTCACTGAATGAAATGAGAATAGAAACGAGGTGCTATTAAAGAGGAAGCTCTTAACACTGACAGATTTGATAAATTATGAAAATGAAGACTCAATAATAAAATGTGGCCTTCGTACCCTGAGTCTTGTTTTGTCCTCTTGTGGGTCTGGTGGCGGTTTGTTGCACTGAGGGCTGCTGGGAGGCGCTTCAGGTTCTTGTCTGGGTTTATCTTCAGCTTTTGGAGCAGCAGCAGCAGCAGCAGCAGCAGGAGGAGGAGCAGCAGGAGGAGCAGGAGGAGCAGCAGAGGGAGGAGGCGCTGGTGGAGCTTCACTCTCCTGTAAAGACAGTGACAACTTAATCAGTTAGCAGCATGTTGGTAATTCAGTTCAAATGCATATAAAAGCTTGTGTATGTCAGATTTGTTCTGTGGTGAAACTGTGAAAAGATTTTGTGGTTTGCAGAAGACTTTTAGATTTCCATTTCAAAAAATCCAATCCAACAGTTTGATTTATATGAAGTCTAAAGCAAGACCAACTGTGCAGACTGTCAGGGACATAGTTGCTGGGGGTGTGCAGCAGTGCTCTCGGGTAGACAAAGACAAAGCACTGAACATTAATCCCATCTAGTTAACACTACAGTATGTAGTGGGAGTTTCACGCCATCAGCAAAAGAGCACATCATGAAGCTTAAGCCTCGAAGTGGATTGTGCTGTATTACTTCCTCCTGACACCTTCATTATTCCTTTTCTAGAAAAGGATTTTCCAACAACCAGGCTGCTGCCTGGATCTCCAACAAACAACTCTTCTATTGCTGCGGCTAGGATTTTGAGCTACTTAAGAATGAATCTGTTCACAAGAGTCTGTTGTCTCTCTGCAACATGCTCCTTAATGCCTTGTGTGTTGTTCAACAGGTGTCCGCAGGATATTATCTCTAAAGGCATTAAGGACAATATGATTAAAAAACACTCACAGAAATGAATGGATTGCATATTTTGGAATTCCTAGAAGAGGATATTTTGAATTCCAGTGATTCTGGATTCATTGATGTGGCTGCCTGTGCTCAGCATTATGACTGAAGGAGCACACACTGACTGCAGACGTGCTTCAGGCTAATTACAGAATGTGCTGGTGATACTTGAAATACTGAAACGCAGTTCTGCATGTTAATAACATACTCAGACATTTAATGCTCTCCGTCAGCGGTAGAAAGACGTTTAGTCTGCAGGCGGTCATCGGAAAATAAGCCTTTTCAAAATACATTATTCCTATGTTTTTTTTATCTAAATGAAATGGCAGCTCACATACTGGTGTTTCAGGGCTGTGGCAGAAACAGAGTGACATTCACGTCACTTCATCACTGTGACACACTGTGACACCTGGACTCCTTTCTGTTCAGCATCATCAAAGGGTTGTACACAAAATACAGGCTGTCACCTGCACAGACCCACAAATCACTGTTCTTCTTTCACTGTATCTGAACAGGCAGCAGTCCCAACTGTGACAAGATGAAAGGATTGAAAATATGTGTATAGATGCAAGTCTGTCTGGTAACAAGTGCTGTGTAGAGATATCAGTTATTGTCTGTATGCATCATCCATTATGTTTGATGTTTGTGTTTTTTTCTTTATGCTGGTGGCTGGTGTTATTCTGTCTCTTTCCTATTGTCAACAAATCCTATGAAAAGACCAAACCCAGCAATGTGTTGGTCCGACTCTAAATATCTTCTGTACCTTGTCTGTAGCACTCAGACCAAACCCAGTGATTCCTACTGGAGATGTAAATCTTTAATATCAGCTCACACATACATGGTTTCATTCATAAAAACAGCTCAGTAACTTCTTAAAACAGCTGCTCACTGTAGTTTTTAATCAAACGTTACTCAAACAGGAGGAAATAGTGCATTTGTTGGGGACTATTTTCAGCGGCGGATGAATCAACATTTGGTGCACTAGTGAGCATTCGGGGCAACAGGACGGGGTGTGTGTGACTGAGTCCAAATAAACTACAATGTGTGTGTTCATGATGATGAAGGAACAACAGTGTGGCACACTGATGTGATGTTAATAGTTTTTTTGCACTGAGGATCAAATGAATAATAATTTCATTATTTTATTGTGCAGTGATTTGCCATATTAGAGTACAGTATCTTTGGGATACTAATGTAAAGTAGGGCAGCAACCAACAATTCTTTTTATCAGAAATTAAATCAGCCAATTATTTTCTTATGGAAACAGCAGAGTAATCAACCATATACCAGCACAGAGTCATTTCAGCTCCAGACAACAGACAATACTCCCTCATCAGAAACTGAGATCAACACTCTTATCACTGGAAAATGTTAGCATTAATTAAAGATGCTGTTGGCTGTAATCAGTTATTTAGAGTTTCCAATGTTGAAGCTGGTCTTAAATCATAAAGCTCATATTACCCTGAGTCTGCAGTTTACATCTGTATTCAACTATTAAATCATCCATTCAGACTGACAGAAACACTAGCATAAGGCTGTTGTCTACAACCTCAGTGGGAACAGTGAAGATGTTGTTGGGCATTGCATCCTTTCCTGAGATAAACCTAACCAGAACACCCATCTTTAAGCAACTTTTTCCCTGGATGTGACACCAACTGACCTTCTCCGGCTCCTCTGCGGTCCACACCTTGACGATGTTCATGTGCTTGTTGAGCTGGGTCTTGACCGCGTGCTCGATCTGACTGTTGAACTTCATGAAGCTCACGTAGCTGATGTAGCCCATCACCAGCATCATGCTCTCCCACCACAGGATCGTGTTGTCCAGGAAGAAGACGATGAGCATGAGGAGGTCCAGGATGTAGAAGGTAACGTCTCTGAAGAGCGGCCACCATGTCAGGTACAGAACCTCCCGGGAGAAGATGGCGCACATGCCAATCACAAACAGGATGTTGAAGACGGCTGAGCCCACGATGGTGCCAATGCCCACGTTGCTGTGGGAGATGAAGACACCGATCAGCGAGGTGAAGAGCTCAGGGGCAGAGCCTCCGGCCGCCATGAAGGTGGCCCCAGCCACGTCGTCAGAGATCTCTAGCTTGTTGGTGATGACCTCCAAACCAGGAACAAAGAACTCATCGCAGACAATGGCCAGGGCGACAAACATGTAGATCATGCCTATGACATGCAGGACCACCCAGCCTTGCCGTCGCTGCTTCACTGAGAAGATGTCCTCTGGGTAATCACCCTTCCTGTGAGGGGGCTGGAGTGGGGGGAGAAGGGTGGTGGTTGGTGGCGGTGGAGTTGGAGGAGGTTTGGGAGGGTGAGGATCTACATAGATGCACTGTTCGATATCCGTGCTGTTGACGATCATCACCAGAGGAGCCTTGGTGCTCTCAGGTGAGACAACCTCCTCCTCCGTCTCGTTGGATGACATCACCTCCCGAATGTTGACCTCCACAACATCATCAACATTCCCCTGTGCTCCGAGAGCGTCATCCGCCTGGGCGGAGGCTCGCGGCTCAGACAGCCTGGCCTTCAAAGTTAGCGTGTAGACGAAACACAGCAGCACACCTGAGATGAAGAAGAGGACACGACTGCGCCTGAGTCTCCTCCTCGGAGGCGAGTGCACGTTCATTGCCCTCGTGGTCTCGACTGCAAACAGGAACTTATGTCAGATGCATCGCTATTCCTTGATAGTTCCAGCACTGTTATGTGGCGAGAAGACGCCGCTGACAGGGAAGAGACACACACGTACGCCACACAGTGCGTTTCATCTTTTGCAGAGGGCAGCTTCAACTTGTGGAAGGACTGAAAACAGAAAACATACAGCAAAAAAAATATCCCATCATCATGAACGTGGGTATGTTTAACGTCCTCTCTGCTTACATAGTTGCAGAGGCAGATCTGCTGAAGAGGTGTGTGTTGGAGGGTGATGGAAGATGCAGACAGCCACCTGTTACTATGGCTACATAATCACACTGGCTCTGGCTTCTCACAAAACAGGAGTCCATTAAAGACATGTTAAACATGTTAAATCGGGACGAAAACAGCGGACTTGTTTTGAAATAAAGCAATGAATTCCGAAATTGCCTGATTAGTCACTGCGTGAGCGCGCGCACGGAAACATCATGATGAAATGAGCGCGTGCTGTAAACGATCATTAATGAAACATTAATTAACCCCACCGGCAGTGCATTAAGATATCAATGCTTATAAAAGCATCAAATCTACGACTAAAGAAGGGCGTGCTGAGGTTTAATTGTGAAGTAATTGAAGCCGACGCGGATTATAATACAAGGTCGAAGCTAACCGTTAACCCATATTCTTTAACCATCCATAAATAACAACAATGACAATAAAATCCAGAAAGCAGCGGTGTGCAGTGAGTGGTGGTGCGGGTCTTACCAGTGGCGCCGGCTGCTCGACCCCTTGCAGCTGCGGACCGTCCCTCCAGCTGTGCGTAACGGACGCAGAGGTGCTGACTCCGGCTTTTGGGGAGCTACAAGGGCGCACCGCATGTCAGGGCTTGAACGAGGCTCAGCATAATGCTGCTAAGAGGATTAGAGGATTCCCTTTCACGCAGAACGCTGTATCAATACACCAACGTTCAAACTGTTGAATGCTGGTCGCGGCTGCCAGTTTAAGGTGAACCCTCGGAGGCGGCTGTGAGCGCGGTGCCTGCTGGATGGAGAATATTCAGATGTTCAGAGGCTGACAGGAGGGGTTTGGTCGTTAGTTTGGGTGTGGTCAGGTGAAGCCTCATTTTAAAAAGGGAGTGTGGAAAACTGATTTCATTCCCCTAAAGAAAGAGCAAAACATGAAAAAACACGCTTTTTGGTTTAGCAGGAACATATGTGATGATTTACATTTTCAATTGGAAAATAAAAAATGTAACTTGTTCACATACACTGTAAAACCTAACACAATATCTTAATAAAAAGATGTAAGTCCTGCTGACCACGGACTGTTAATGCTAAATGTGGCTTATTCAATTTCTGTTTTGATTTCAGTTTATAAATCAACATATTGTGTACAAGTGAAATAAAAAAATATATCCAAATAAGTTTTAATGGTCACCCAAAGTGTAAAGATTTGATGTTAGTCACTTAAACAAGTTTCGTTAACAACTTATTAGAGCAGTTTATATTATACCAAGGATGCTGGTCAGTAAAATGTTCTGAGGGTCACAGAGTTAATGGAATTCTGTGTTTCATAGACACATTTGGGTCTGTTATTTCAATGATTGAAAGTGGATGCACATACTGATGATGTGAACACATCATCAGTCATCAACACATGTGTTCATCAACACATTTTAATACGTTTAAAGAAATGCTACATATGAATTCAAAGTACTTCATAGTTTTAAGTTCAATGAACTGATTGAAATTAGTACCATTAACTTTTTTTACCCAAGTTACCATAACATTACATATTTGAGTTGCTTGCATTTGTCATGCTTAAATAGTTTGCGTTAAGAAACTTAAATGGTTCAAGGCAATCGGTTTCTTCAAACTGTTTGAATTTAACTAACTCATCAGGTTTTACAGTGTATGAACAAATTGTGTCCAAAACGCTCATATAGCTTATCATTACAATCTATATGACAATACGTTGTGTATAAACAATTTACAAATTACAAAAGGCAACCGTTTTGTCACATTTTGGACTTTAATTAGACTACAGTTAAAGCAGTGCTGGAAGAAATGGTCTCGAAATTCCGCTCTGTAAAAATACTAAGTAAAAGTCTTACATTCAAGAGTTCACTTAAGTATGAACACTTAAATGTACTTAGAACTATTAAAATAAAAGTACATGTTGAGCAGAATGGTCCCTTTCAGAGTTATATTTGTGGAATATTATTATTGATGCTTTAATATCTAAGCAGCATTTTAATGTTCTAGCTGATGGTCATTTTAAATACTTTATACACTACTGGATAGGAGATAGCAGTGTATCTTTATTTTATTAAATTGATCACCTGTTGTTTGTAAAATCTTAATTTGTAAATTTCAGCCTTCAGTAGTGGAGTAAAACTAAAATTGCACTTACAATATCCTATTTGTGTACCACTGAGAATGAGTAAAGATGTATCAATTATAAATAATGACAGACATTATAAATCAAGATAAATGTGACCAAATTATGTTTTTTAGCCTTAAATAAATAAATTCACTTTATCAACAGGTGCCTCCAAGTCTTAAGAGGAAACTGTTAAAAATATCAAAACCTTTTACCAGGTGTTTCCACTTATTCTGATTGATCAGAGACATCATGGTGTCATCAACATGTCCAAATAAGGATGAAAACGGTTTGAGTTGTCAAGCAGACATCACAAAACTAACAAGAGCGTGAGGGAGATGTCAAGCAGTCTGTACATCCACACAGAAAAGGTCAGATCAGGCAAAGTGAAAACACCTGTGTGGGCGGCTTAACGAGCGCCTGTAGGACACCAACTGATCTATAATTATAATTACACCATACATAGATGCCTTAATTTTCACTTAACAAGTATATGATAATGCAACAATCCAATGCACATTTATTACAGGGACAATTTTTTTTTTTTTTTTTACAGAAAGCTGAATGTGATGGAAAAACAAACAAACCAAGGAAACCAACATACATTAGTTTCCACAAAGCAAAAGAAACCACTGAACTTAAAGGAACGGTTCACCATTTTTCAGCTGTCTTTAAACAAAAGTCTGGTGCCCATTCAAATGTTGAAACAGGTTTGGTTACTTTAATCTTTCCTCCTGTTCAAACTTTGGAAGATGAACTCAAGACTCCTGAAGCCTCATATTAACAGCAGAAAAACATTAAAAACATTTTGTGGAGTTACTCCTCCATCTCTTACATTAGAACAATGGTATGCAACTAACATACTAACATTTAATCAAGAAGTGTACTTAAGTACAATTTCGAAGTGCTTCACACACAAATTTATGCCACTTTTTACTTTAACCCACATTTCAGAAACAAATATTGTAATTTTACCCATCTACATTTATTTTCTATCTATCTATCTATCTATCTATCTATCTATCTATCTATCTATCTATCTATCTATCTATCTATCTATAGATATTGATCTATCTATCTATATATATATAAATATAAATTATATTAGCTCCACCTTAACTAGCTGCAACATTTAGGTGATGTACATATTACGGCATCATTATAATCCATAAATAAAAAATATATTCTGAAATGGGCCATTCTGCATAATGAGTACGTTTACTTGTGTTTTGATGCCATCATATTTTTTGTAGTTTTACTTAAGATTTTGAACGCAGGACTTGTATCAGCATATTTTTACAGTGTACTTAAGTAAAAGATACCTCTTCCAACACTGCTCAGAAGCAACAGCAAACAATCTTGTAAAATTTTAATCTACTGAAGCGTCCTGTTGGCCTGGTGGTTAAGATGCACCTCAAATAACAGCAGCGTCTCTAGTTTGATCATGCCCAGGAACCTTACTACCCCCACTTTTGAACAAAATGCAAAAACAAAAACAAACTATTTAAAATAACTGTTGACATCAGGAACAGGAACTGGGATCCGAGAAAAGAAAAAAAAAACAGCCCACCTCCAAAATAGGAACTCTGATGTTTATTTTTGTCAGGAAATCATGATTGTGACTTACAATCAAAACGCAGCATTAGTGTGAATTTATCAGCTTAAGGACTTTTTGAAATGAAATTAATTGTCTAAATCAGATCAGATGTATATGCACTACATCCTTCCCAAAAGACCCCCTTAGAAAAATCTACCTGAAACAAACTTCATACAAACAAATGTAAAACAGATAAAGAAAAGGCTCAAAGGTGAACAGATTGGAAAAAACTAAAGAAAACAAAGAAGTCAAGTACAGTCAGGGGGAAAAATGATGAGAACAGGAGGTGGGCGAGTCATCAGGACATTTAACAACTTCTGATGAATTGTTTCCATTGAAACAACACTGCTGAATCTTGAATATTTAATTTCCCTGTGCCAAAACTTTACACTCTGAGTTTATAAGCGGCATGTTTTCCATATCTGGGTTCATATTTAAGAAAAGTTCCAAATTGAGAGTACACAATATTTGTTATGATACACTGATTAACGTCAAGTTAAATCCAGTCAGTCTATTACTCATTGTCAGAAGTACAGCTCAAATCCACTCAAAACTCAGTTTTAAGAAACTGCTCGTTATATGAGCATATTTAAATACAAGCAACAAGTTACTGTTTAAAGATGCAGTTGAGAAAATACTTAGAGCCCAACCGTCACTGGATTTTTGTCACTGAGCATTACAGTATTAGCAAGTTAAAAAAGATAATCTTTTTATGAAGCCCTTCGCCCTCACCCTCCATTCCTGCTGTTTGTGTTCTTTCAGGATGCAATTGCACAAACAAAATATCCTGAAATGGCAACAATCACGCCAGTCCCACCTCCCGTCTCACACTGCAGTGTTGTATCACAAGCTGACACGTGGTGAAAGAATCAAGATCTATTTGCATGAGGTAGAAAATGCATCTCTTCCCTTCTTCAGTTAAAAGAGCAAGCTGTGAAGTTTGATATCTGAAAAAAAAAACCTACTTTAAATCTTCTGACTCCATCATCTCTGTTCTGTCCTCTGGTGTAGACCATCACAGACTCATTTAACGTGTCTTTAAACATTACAGTATTTCTGGGTATTTAATGTCATTTGGTTCTCATGAACCAAGTCCCTCTTGCAGCTTTTAACAACAGTTACAATTTCACAGGACAAAAATACATTTGAATGTGTTTTTGATATGTTGCAGGTTACCAGTAAATCTAACGTACAGCCAGTAGGAGGGACTGTGTGTGGAGCCAGAAAAAAAAGCTGTTACAAATATTTCCTTCTACAGTCATTTGAATGGATTTGTTAGTATTCAAAGCAGGTAATGACTAACACCTTCATCAAAGGCTCAGTGTTAGGAATGCACCTCTGAAAACAACAAAAACCTACATGTAAACAAAGACTGTTAAGTTATATTAAATTTGTGCACTGGCCTTAGAAATCATTTCTCTATCGTGAAGTTTTTATCTCATCAACTTCACGTCACTGCCAACTGATCTTCCAAGAATCTACAAGTTCAAAATCAACTTGCAGACACTTGAAAAGTGCGTGACATTGCCGTGTCTTCACACAGGTGCATGCAGGAACAATTTTTAAACTTCCATGGTGTGTCAAAGTTTGTTCAAACATTTAGGAATTCAGTCTTCTGACTGTTTACAGGCTGTGATATCAGACAATATAATCCTGAAGTAAACAAGCGAAGGTGGACATAAGGGAGATTATGAGGTATCTTGCCTTTAAAATAGATAGTGGAGCATCCTTGAACACACTATATCAGAGAAAGTATCAAAACTGTATTGATTTTCAATTGCATTAACTCGTAACAACAGTATAACACAAATACAAAGGTTAATAGATCCGTGATTAGCAATTAATGGGTAAAAAGACCACAACACATCATTAACACAAGTTGTGAAGAGCCGATTTGAGGGTAACAATATTATTTTTGAACCAATAAGGGCCAATATTTTATCAATAATGTGAAAGATATAAATAAAGCAAAAATAGCGGATCAATTCTATATTGTTTAATTTCCAACTGTAAAACAAAGTAAAACAAGTACTTCATAAAGTAAATGCTTCTCCCGTGTCCTCAACATGAAAATACTCTTTATATTTCTGGTATTTTAACAGACGCAATCAGAAGTAACAAAACCTCTGACAGTGACTGCAGACACGGACACAAATCTTGATTAATATGGACATGTGTAAGAGAATAAACGTGGTAAAAACTCAAACTCAGAGCAGTAAAACATAAGATGAACCTGTGCAGTGTTTTCAGGTGACGTCCCTTCAACAGTGAGTTGTCAAGCTGGTACAGTAGGATTTACAGGATTTGGTCTGGAGAAGTCCCAGTTCACCCAGTGGAGGAATAAGAAGACCAGGGCTGAGTGTGTGTGTGTGTGTGTGTGTGTGTGTGTGTAGGAAGATGAGAAAAGGCAATAAGAGGAAAACAGCTGCTGCTTTATCTTTAAGTGAACAGCGTTCCAGTGTGTGTGCAAAATGAAGGTGTTTATCAGTTAGTGGACTTTCCTTTTCCTCGAGCGGTATCGCCTGCTCCTCTGCTTGTACAGGTGTCGGAAATTGATGAAGAGTCCTGGGGACGAGAGGGAACCTCTGTCAGTATTAAGATTGTCTCATTTGGGGATTTTTTGTTGTCACAGCAATCACACAAAAACCATCACTTGTTCAGCATCACATCGAAGATGCCTCGAGTAACTCATGCATTTTTTGTGATTTTCTGTATGTGCTATTCCTACTTCTCAGGCCTTGTTTTTCCATTTTAATAGGAAAAAAAAGTGACATGAACTAAATTCATCCTCGGTCCCACTGAACATTAGCTAGCGCCAACTTCAAGCACAAAAACAACAACGGGCTACACTGTCTCTTTACAGGCAGACAACTCTATAAAACAACAAAAACAACACAACTTGCCAAATGTTAAGTGACATTGGTAGGTGAGCCAGTGACAATGATAGAAAGTAGTATGCTAACAGTAGCTATTTTTACCAAGGTTATGCTATCTGGCTAGCTAGTTAACGGTTGGTCAGCTAATAATACCAAAGCAATCATAGCTACTAATGTCTCATGTTGATATTTGGAACGTAACATTGATGTGAGAAATTAGTAGAAGCCCCAGCCCATGATGTAAGCAGCCCTCAAACTGCCTCGTGGAAAAAGGGAAATAGAGAGTGAGTGAGAGAGGACTGCAATGTGTTGGTGGATGCCTCACCCAGGAACATGAGGACCAGGTAGAGCTGCAGGGAGTAGGAGAAGCTTAAAGAGTGTCCCAGCACCGCAGGGAGGGGGAAGCTGAACAGGCGCGTCTCATCAAAGATGGGCAGGGACTGGATCACAGCCACCGCTGGAAACACAGAACGACACACTGTCAGCAGCAACTAGCACCATGTGCAACCCTTACACTTGACATGACTGCCACAAACTTTTATTTACACCTCCAATTTCTCAGTAAACAAAACAAACTAGTCACAAACCTTCAGCCACAACCCCCAGCGGGTACAGGGGGATCCAGAGGCTGTATCTCAGCCACGTCAGCAGCTTCCACTCATTGCCGATGCAGGCCAGCATGTAGAAAGGGTACCTGATGTAGAGAAGGAAGAGCTGATGTTACAGCAGGCAGCAACGCATGTTCACCAGAGAAGGGAGGAAGGGGATCGGAGCCGACCTGAAGATCTCGATGGTGCTCCACAGGTAGAACACGAAGAAGACGACAGCCTTGTTCTGCATCTCTTCCAGACAGCCGAAGATAACGAACAGAATGACGTTCCTGCCTGCCACCTGCGACATCACACAGCACAATAAAAAGAGCTCTCAGATTAACCACAACTTCTCGATTGCAAAGTTCAGTTCAGAGCCCCGTGGTTTTATTTTCATTTAATTTATTGTACCGTATTTTCCGGACTATAAGGCGCACTTAAAAGCCTTTAATTTTCTCAAAAAACGACTTATAATCCAGAGCGCCTTATACATGGATTAATTCTGGTTGTGCTTACTGACCTCAAAGCGATTTTGGCACTCTGTCAAAATGTTTTAGTACGACTTTGGTAAACTACAAAGCCGCACCGCTTGCAGCATTACGGCTACCGTAGTCAGGAGCGTCGCGGAGTAATGCATACTGTGCTTCACCATAATATTACAGTGTGTGTGTATAATGTAAATGGCACCTGTCAAGAGACACGCTTACGACGCGGACTTCAAACTCAAGGCTATCAGTCACGGAGTAGAAAATGGGAATAGAGCAGCTGCGAGAGAATTCAACATTAATGAATCAATGGTACGGAAGTGGAGGAAGCAAGAAGATGACCTGCGCCAAGTAAAGAAGACCACACAACTGAACCATTTTGAG
>JAVQJD010043559.1:0-31625 GCA_036023655.1 Nannoperca australis
AAATTCTGTTTAATATTTGAATTTCCCATGTTATCATTATATTATATTTTAATTGATTTTTATATATTTAGTTGTTATCTCTTTCTGGACAGAAAAAAAAAAAAAAAAAAAAATCTGAATGGCTACTCCTTATAAATGCATGTATATGTATGCTGGATATTTTTCATACATTAACACATTTGCATCCACCCACCCACACCTGGGTCCAAATTAGAATCTCGTGCTGCCATTTTAATCCCTAAAGATCACATGGAAACTTGTTAAAACGCAGCTAACTCAACAGCACAACAGATGCGTCAACATTCAACACTGTCGATGACACTGTGTGGCAGCAGAAACACAAACCGACTGTCGTATGTCATATGTTTCTGAGGCAGCTTGTGTGTTTTTGGGTGGGCAGATGTTCTCCGTCAGGCGTCGGTCAACCTGCGAGACAAGATGAAACAGTTTGGACGCCGCCTGACCTGCGGAGGGAAAAGGCTGCGAGGAGGGCGGATCATCCCGGTGGCCCTCGAAGGGAAGATTTGGGTTGTAGACGGATGGATGTGGACTGAGATCAGCAGAATGGCATCTGCTTTGCACACACACACACACACACACACACACACACATACATTGCTAAGATATTAGTATTCAGAGCAGAGCTGCAACTGAGCAGCTTCTCTGGGTATTTATTCTTTTTTAAGTAGTTAAGTATCACTTAACTTGACACTGTAAATTCCCCTTAACCTCTCTGACTCTTCAGCAGTTCCATTATTACAATCTCATATTGTGCAACAAAGCACCATTCAAACTTTGCGTACTGTTAAAGTTTCCAAAAAAACAGAATATACACCATGCTGAATTTTGGACAAAATTGTATAAAAAAGAACAAGCTTTTAGCTTCTGGATGTGATTAAAAAAGGTTTATTATTTACTACTTCTAACAATGGAGACCTTAATGGTGCTTTAAGGTATAAAGTTAAGACATTCTGTTGCCACTGCAACCTTGATTTCACCCTCACATTTCCCGTCAAACATGAAAAGCACAGACGTAACCTGATTAAGGAACCACAGGTAAATGTATTCAGTGGTTGGCAGAGCCTTTAACATCTCAGAGATGTAAAAAAACAAAAAAGAATTCAGGTGATAATTGTTCTTCTACTCTGAATATATAAATTAACTCTTAATTCGCTCTCCATTTTCTTTCCCACCAATTAGAGATGTCTGTGGTGGCAGAGCACCACATTGCACTCTTGGACCTTCGTCAACGGGGTGATGAGGCGATTCTCTGCTCGTGTGAAACGGTGCTGGCAGTCTCCGCCGCTCGCATTCATTCCCCATATAAACCCCCACCCCACCCCCGCCCTTTATTTTTTTGCGGTTTCCTCCCCCGGCGATGCAGACAGCACAATAGTCTCACTGAGCGGTGACGATTAACACATAAAAGCGACACGGGGAATCTCGCTGCTAGATACTAGCGCACATGAGAGGGCAAAGCATTCATACCATGCCAAGAACTTCAGTGGGAGCCCCTTCTATCTGATTGGTGATCTTTTGTTTTGGCGTTGCCCTCGATTCAGGGGAACGTGCCCAATCAGATTACGGAGATGGAGGCAGAGCGAGACGACGATCGCTGTTTTCTATTTACTCCATTTATCTCCAAACGGCTTCACTTAAGGCAGCCAGAGAAAAGTCAAGTCAAAGCGTCTCCATCTTCAACTCCCCCCCCCACACGTCTTGCCTTGAGTAGATTTGGATTGCACAGTAGTGCTCAGAGACTAAAGCTGGATTAAATTCTAATTTCATCCCAATCAGATATTCTTGTGAGCTCAGGGTTTTATTCTGAAACTTCAGCCACTGACAAAAGTGACAGGTAATCTCAGGAAACTATTTAAGACACAAAATGAAGACAAATGAAGGATCATTGCTTAAATTAAGTCTCTTTTGACAAAGTAAGAGCACATGGTGTTGGAGTATTTTGGAGATAATCTGTGTGGATCTCATCTTAAAAAGAAGCAGAATAATAGAGAGATTTTAATAGATGTCACGGACCAGACGACATGTTCCGGGGGCTGTTTGCTCATCCAAATCTGTTCCTTCCTTCTTACTGTAACTGTATGACAAATCTATTTGTTACGAAATATGGAATTATCAAAAGACTAAGACACTCTAAAGTCCAAGTCAACTTATTTTTTGTAGACCAGCCAGTGTTCTTTGTCATTTCTGCTATTTCAGCAGTCAAAATGTCTTGTAAGGGGTGTAAACCATGACAACACACACCTGCAACCCTCCAAACAGACCTCAACATGACATCTAATGTGCGTTCTACTGACACTGACACTGAATACTGTAACCACCGCACCGGGACCTGCAGCAAATATTTAGAGAAAGAAGCAAAAAAGCAAAAAACAGGATTAAATGATAACATGATGATGTAAAGCTAAATATATACATAGATGCTCCAAATGCACTCACTGCATTAGTATTGTGATAATGTCAGATGGACAGATATTTCTAAAACTGAGCTGTTTCCCTCTAATGAATTTGGCTCCTGACCTCCAGACCTGCAAAGCTATTGATAAACTGCGGGATCAGACAAGGTGATACACCTATACACACCGCCGTCAACTACAGTGCCAGGAGAGACTGAAGAACTCTAAATACTAATGCTTTGACGTGACCGTATTGTCTGTTTCCTCTAGCAGCAGTGGTTGTGGCAAGTTTCCATCCTGGCTCGGTCTCTGCCCGTCTTGGTCTGAGTTTCAGTTCTGGTGCAAACTGGACTGTAGGTAAGATGCTAAACTTGTCATTTCCTTTAATAACAATATTACTGAAATAGACATTTAGCCTTTCCAGTCCTGCCTCGAAGGCATATTTGATATTTTTGAATCTTTTACTGTTTTGAAATCGGACACATTATTAATGTTACTGCTGACGAGTGAAAAGAGACGAATCACAGACCTAAAAGTGATACCAACACGTTGTTGTCATAAAGTCTGTGTATAATGAATATAGTGCAGTGAATTACATCATACATACATTTAGTATAAACTGTACTTTATACATGATTTAAAGAGATATGTATGCTGTGCATATGTGAAACATACTGTGATTATGTGTGTTATTCTAATGCCATTGGTTTGAATATAACATGATAATGATCTTATTACCATATTGTATTGTATTTAAATTGACTGATTATAAAGATTGCATTGGATTAAAAAGTCAAAAAGATATAGAATATGTTACATAAAGATATATTGCTTATAGACTGCATAAAGTGCATGTTATATTATTATATTTCTGTATTTACAGTACATGATGATGCACAATACTGCAAAACTAACGAGGTCTTGTTATATGATAGATTAGAGAATACAGAATATATGATGATGATTATATATTATGATGATTATGTATTATGACGTGTATAGACTGAAAGCTTTCAGTGTTGCTTTAGGAACAAAGGCTGTGACTTTAAAACTTTACATTTTTTCTGCAGATTAAACAGACAGTGATTGATGGTTGAGCACAAAGATAAGTTTGGGATATTTCCGTACTTGGCACTGACCTTTACCGTCCTGCTTTTACTGTACATATTGCTCTACTCACTAGTTAAGTCATGAGTTTCTGCAGACTGTTAGTTTCACAGAAGAAACAGATCAGTATGCCACTTAGCTGATATTTCATACTTTCCATTTCTGACTGATGGACAGAATTCAGTTTGACTGATGATCTACTCTTTTAAAGTCTGCAGTGGTTCTTTAGGTGTAACTGAATCCACTCAAAGTAAGGAATTAATATGCTGATAAGTTTGGAGATTACATTACATTTGGTGGAAACACTGATGACTTGAGTTTCCCTCAAAACATTTTTGGCATTCAATATTTGAATTTAAAGAAAATACTGATGATCAGCATCTTCAATCCTAAAACGTGATTTCCCGAAGGGAAAACTGACACCATGTGTCACTCCAACTATGAGAAGTCACACCAAGTCCCTATTTCAGTGGTTTGTTTAATTTATTTTTCTTTTCAGGACTTAAAATTTGCTTCAACCTGACGTCTCAAAAAAACAACACTACCTCAAGTGGGATTTCCAAGCCAAAGCCCCTTTGGTCTGGACTGGACTGTACGGACTGACCACTATGGGTTTTTGTCTTGTATTCCATTCCACTTACAATACGTGTTAAGATACATGTTCAGGTTTGTCATTATGACTGTAATTGCTCACCTAACGATGGTTAAAACTAGGTACATGTGAGCTTTTCAAAGCAAACAGCATTCATTTATAATTTGAACTCATATTAGACCTATAGATGCCTCTAACTAGTGCTGGGACATGGAGAATAATCTAAATATAACATTATTTCTGACTGAATGTGATGATATTTTAAGGATAATTGTCCTAATATAATATAATATAATATTCAGTCAATAAATATTATATTCAAGAGCTGATCTTCAAGAGCAAGAAGATGATGACGAATGAAGTCACTTCTCTCTCAGTTTTACTTCAGAGCATCAGTCAATTTCAAAATATTACTTTTTCCAGAGATGGAAAAAAAATCAAAATTATTTATGAAATAAGGAATCAAAGCAGAGTATCAACCAAAAGTTATAATATTAAAAATGGGAAGAATAAAGAGAAAGCACACCAGGAAATAAATGATTATCCTGAAAATCCTAAAAATAAACCTGATACAGATTACAGAGAAAACACATTTTAATACTTAAAGGACTTAAATTCAGGTATTTTACATATACATAATTTAATCTGAGATTTCCTTAGATTTTGGATTATGAAACAATATTATCTGTCTGTGTTAGTGCATAATATTTTGGTCTCCATTTGAAAATACTTTATTAGAAAACACAATTTATGGGTATCTGTCACCAGAACATTAAATGATGCACTTGTCATAAATGAAGGAAAAGCCAAATATTTATATTAGATTTCAACCTAAATTTGCTTTTGAGGTGCTAAAATGATGCCAGTATTAGTCATATTTTGTGTAAATATTAGGTATTGTTAAATGTAATCATTGTGCCAAAATTCAAATATTCACAGTTCACACCAGAATATTCTCCTCATTAAGGGAGAAAAGCCTTTGATATTTCATTTAGTCCATCATAGGACACTAAAACTCTCCACTGAAACCAGACTGGTGAAATTATTTAAGACTTGGAAGCACTTTAAAGCTACAGAATAACAGTGGAACTCTTTATTCATGTATTACTCTTTAAAAGAACTATAAGTTTACTAAAAACACTGGGAATCTAATCAGAAAGTCAGTTTTTCTGTTTTCATCTCGCAATGATGCCAGAAAAACCTCCTTTGTATGTGTTATTTAATAAAATATCAACATTGGTCAGTTTTTAGCATAAAGAACAGAGGGTGAGCAGCGTTTGGAGGCTGAGCAGGCACAGTGAGAGACGGATTTTAAACTGTAGGGTGCAGCAGTCGTCTTTCAAACAGGACGAGCTGGAAGCAGCCACGGAGCCGAGGAGAGCAGAGCGCTGGAGGTGGAGAAGAGCAGATCGAGGCCTGAACGCAAGAACCACTAACGCTCCGAAATGAAGAAGAGGAGGAGGAGGAGGAGGAGGGAGGGGGTGGTGTGTAATTACAGACTACATACCAACACCCCGTCGTAATTTACATTACTTGATGTCGTGGAAAAATATTAGATGAAGATTGTTTTCATCCGCAGTCAGTAACACGACGGAGGGAATCCAGGCGAGTGATGCAGGATGGGAATGTGCTCACACACAAACACACATCTAACAGGCCACTTGACCACTTAAGTTGCAGCTATTATGCCATTAACTGACATAAACCTTCAGCCAATTCACAGCGTCACAGACGAGCAGCCAATCACAGGGTGAGGTGAACGTTTGGAGTTTTTGAATGGTGATTAGGCGCATCCGATCTGCTGAATGAAAAGAACGGCTGTTTTAACTCACTGCAGCTCCTTAAATTGTTGCTTTATAACCATGTATTTTGTTTGTCTGGTACAGTGTGATACTGGTGTTTCTCTTTCCATTTATTCTATATGTTTGACCAAGAAAACTAAATTTGAATCATCAGCTTTTTCTAGTTTTCACCCACTTCTCGTAGTCTTTATTAATAGATAGAATTTTAATTGGAGTGATGACTTTAAATGACTCTTTAACCCTTTATGAAGCCAGTTTTGATGCAGACCTTAAGATGTGGTTGAAAGCTCCAGAAAGAAACCAAAAACTGAAAAATATACCTTGTGTAATTTTTGTCAAACTGCTGTTTAAAAGGTTAAGAATTGACTTTAATGTTTTTGCATTTGTTGTATTATTTGTATGTGCAGATAACATGAGCAGATATAGGTGTTGTGGTGTGTGTCATACTTGTATTAAGTTGATAAAAGGTTTTCCAGGCCAATGTTGTGGGATCCATATGGTTTCAATTTTGTGACGATTCATTTTCTTGTCTTTTCTTGACATGTGCACAGTAATTCCCCCAGATCTGTCATTATATGAGGTTGCAGAGTCTTCTTAAGGGTTGACCACACTATCAGTGAAACTCTCGATTCCAGATTGCTGAAACATTTTGGGTTTAAAGGTATAGCTACAACCACAGTACTAGTGCTGAAAATGAAACCATTAAAATGTTCCAAGGTGAAGACAATGAAATGGCCTGTCCACTTTCCAAACTTCTTTTTCTTTCCTTTTGGTCCCTGTATTTTAGCCAAAGTGCACTCCAATTTTAGATGACACTACAAATGACAAATATAAAATGATTAATTCATTTGTAACGAAAGTCTCTACATAATCAATTCACAGTAAATTAAAATAACATGTAAGTTTAACTTCATGCTACATTGATTTTTGAGATGAATTAGCCAAAGTCGCTTAAAACCACAAGCAAGTTGTCACAAATGTGTACCGATTCATGGTGAAAGCAGCACATTCAGGCAGAGAAAGTTTTCGAGGTGTTTGCAATGGAGAAGGTGTTGCAGGCTGTTTACTGCTCATCTTATCACTGATGCTGTTCAGAACGACACCAGAATCGGTCCACGTTAGCAAAGTTCAACTGGGCCTGAGGGTATTGCTTTTGAGTTTATGTCAAATATAGAGACTGAAGCTGTTGAAGCATCTCCGAGCAGAAATATAAATGAGTTTGATTTGAAACAGTGTTTTCTAACTTATACATCTGCAGCACTGAAAACATGAGCATCTGCAATCATGCAGAAACTCAATGTGACATTGATGCTAAATCAAACAATTAGCCCAATTAGCTTTAGTCTATAAAACATCTATCTTATCCTTCCACTGTCCCGAGGTGACATGAGCCAACTCAAACTATTTTATTAAACTGAAATTTATTTTACAAACGTGTGCGTAATGTACAACAAAACTTTACATTTTTCATTAACATGAATAAACTAAATCTAAATCTAACTGAGCTATTGTATATGTTTTTGAATTATGCCATTATTTCTCTGGATATACTTTAGACAAATGTATGGCTCACCATGTAGGCTTTATGTAACCAAGTTTGTTTTAAATGTATTTTTATATGCATAGTTTTTCCCCCTGTATTGATAGCGGAGAGGTGACCATATGTTGCGATAAGATGGTCACCAGGGAACCACATAAATATATTTGTTTCTTTTACAATACGATACTGACACTATTTTCCATTCAGTTACATCGTATTGTAATGACCAGAAATATTATATTTTTCTAATAAAAGTGATGAGAAAAAAAAGAGAAAAAATGCTAATTAGGATGATTATGAGTTAAATAAATAGAGCTTTTTGAGTTAACGATATTTTAAACCATGTTTCACCTGTTTCTGAAAACAAAAATACACACCAATGAATTCATGGTTTGAAAAAAATAATGATCCCTTGTCATACATGATACATACATATGGGAAATGAAATTTCAATTTGATTGAATGCTTTCAATTTGAAGTCATTCCCGGACTTCCATACCCAAAGGCCAACCCAACATATGAGAACATCCTTTTTCTGCCTGTTCTTACCTTTTCATCTTCTCACTGCTGAACCAGCACCTGAAAAAGACAAAAGGTAGTCTCTTTAAGCACACAATCTGCAAATGACACTGACATGGACGTTCACAGAAGCTGTCGCATGAAGAAGACACATTAGTAAATAACAGCGGGTTGATAACGGTGAAAATGTACCATCAAATGTACTTCATAATGCTTTACGGCTGCCATTCGCTGACATTTATATATCGCTTTTTAGTGGTGGGCCAATGAAACGCCGGCTTTGAAATAAAGTCGGCCATGATTCATGTCTCTGCTGTGTCAGTCTTACATTAATATTATGACCATATCCATCATGTCGGCCATCTATAATGAACAGATGCTGTAAAACACAATTTGGCATGACAAGAGGGAGAGGTGGAGAGAGAGTGTTTCATTGATGGCAGTGTGTTGCCTTTCAAATGGGCAGTGATGCTCGAACTAGCATGAATCTGCAGAGGATGTGATTTATTTTCTTTTATTCTCTTGCACACCTGAATGCGACGTGACATGTCTTGTAAGAGAGGACAAAAGATGTAAGATGTAAAAAAAAAGGCATTTTAGTGTTTTCTTTGCTAAGACTTTGGTTAAATTATCTTTTTCATAAGTTATAATTAGATAACAAAAAAGTATGTGAATGGTTGAGGGGCACAGTGTGTTCATAACTAAGCCCAGAAAGAACTGATTTGGTGATTTGCAGGTCGAAAGACATCCAGTATTCAAGTATTTCTAAGGAAAAGTGAAAGATTTGACAAAGTAAGAAAATAAAACATTTTATATTTTTTCTTACTATATATATATATATATATAAAGACTGTATTTCAATGTGAAGCGTAACTACATATTGACATATAGCCACTGAAAGCACCCATTATCAGAATCAGAATCAGAACCAGATTTATTGCCAAGTAGGTTTACACATACAAAGAATTTGTTTTGGTGCGTGGGTGCCAACAAGAGCAGATATATACAGGAAAATTTACAATAATAATTAAAAAGAAGAGCTGTGAGTGTAGTCTAAATGTAAATACAATTCAAACTAAGGATGTGCGACGTTCAGATTGTAGCAGACATTAACGTAACGTTAATATAACGTTCATATAACTTGAATGCGCACCAACACACAGAGGCAGCCATGTGCTGCGCCATCTTGATTGTTAGGTTATAGATTAAATAGACATAACTTATCAAAACCTTTTGCCCATTTGAAACTCAGAGAACCTTTTGCATTTGAATTGTGGGATTTTGCGTACTTGCATGAGGAAAGCTTGCAGGTATGAGAGAGCATGTGGAAATGAATTGGTCCAATACATTGATATTCTGACCTCTGATACATCCTGACACAATGTAAATCAAGATATAAAAGACTGATTACTGGATTACTTGCAATCAAAATGTCATTAAAGGCATGAAAAAAAGTTTAAAGGTGTGTGTATGTGTATTTTTCATCATGAATCTTCCCATAAGGAAAACAGAACAGAGGGTTCACATCACACGCGACACCAAAAATAGTCTCCAGCTACTGCACTATATTTGACCGACAGTGTAGTATTTGTGGCCAGGCCACATGCAGTGTCATCGTACATTGTGGGCAGGAACGGATATTTTTCCATGTCTTCCACTGGGAAACATTTGTATTAAGTGCCACGTCTCTGTGATTTCTACACTGAAGTCATTCTCCTGCATCTGTTTAGTAGCCTGTGTGATAACGCAGGTGGTGGCAATCAGTACAGACTAATATTTTGAAGAGGAATGGCTGTTTGTGTGTGTTTGTGCTTCGGAGAATGGCCAATAAAGCTCAACTGGGCTTCTAAAAATGAAGTGTGAGTAAAAGTAGAGTCTGTTTTGGGGCAGAAATAACTACACAAACAATTTTATTCTCCTTAATAATGAATGGCTCAATCTGCTGTGCATGCTCCCAAATTTACACCTAATGAGTCTCTTCATAAATGTCCATAAAAACTTTCAGTTCAGGTGTGATAAAAAGCAGAAAACTGTAAAATTGAAGCTTTTCTGTGAAAGCATGGAGAGAAAAGTGCCTCCAGGTAAACTCAAACCCAAAGAGGTAAATGAAAACCACCCAAATAATCAAATTACGTGCCATATTCCACCTTCTTCATGTCTAACTCTAACCCCTAACCCTCACAGTGCTCATTCTCTTATCAGGAAAACTCTTTGGCTCTTTAAATGCACAATTTCCAAAATGCTAATTTTCTAAATGTGTTTTGCCGACTGCGTCCGCAGCACTGATGGAGGTGCATATTTCTCCCCCCTCGAACACTTTCATTTCCCCTCTCACCCGTTGAAAATTACACACAGCCTTGTTTTGTATGCAAAGATACTTTCCTTGCTCAGGGAAATTTTATTTGTATGCAGTCTTTCCTGCTAATGCAACAAATGAGAAATGGCGATCTGGGCCTCGGGAAATGCTAAGGCCTGGCAACTGGCACCGTGATGTTTGAGCATAAGCCTCTCCTTTAAAAAAGCGTGTTGATTCTCCATACCCCAATATTGACCGACCGTCTCTGTTTGATGTATGCATGCCCCCCCCTCCACATACACACACATTCATAAACTCCCCCACTGCCGTGCAAACCCAATGTTTGGGCTTAACTTGTTAGTTCTGCTTCTGGAATAGCTGCTGATGCCCCGAGATATTAGTGTACGATCGACTGTTGTGATGGACCGACCAACTGTCTGTCTGCCTGAGAGTTTGCACACGCTCGCTGATGGGTGACGGATGTACTGTAGCGTCTCGCAGCACGGACTCTGTCATGTTCATGTATGTTTACATTGGAAAGTGTGTCAGAAATGCAGAGATTGTAAACTTTTTGGCTTGTTAGCTGAAAACATGAACCTGTTGTTTGATTTCAATGGGAAATCAGTACAAGAGTTAGAACACACCCTCTGCTAAGCTTGGTTAATTTTACATTTGTATATGAATGCTGAACCTATGAACCTAATACTATGCAGCCAATTAGAGAATAATTTGCTTCGATTTAACTGATTAAAAGGTTGGTTTACCGAAATTACAAAATATTATTATTTGTCCCGGTTCTGAGATGTCTCATTTCAGCCACCATAATACAATTAATGTGAATTGGATTTAGTTTTATAGTGCTCACAGCACAGAAAATAACTCAATGTCCCAGTTTGTCAGAACACTGGTGCTCGCTACAACTATCTATTAAAAGAATATGTCCCCTGAAATCTCCTGACAATGATATCCCTGTCCAAATACAACAATTTCTGCATCTGTTGGATGCCAAAAGAGAAAACTTGTTTTAATTGTAGTTTGGATGATTCAACATCATATGAGACAAATGTGGCACCACATGTAAAATGAACCAAACACAGCACCTTTTCCATCCCTAAAAGCCATGAGTATGTACAGTATGAGTGACAATAAAGACACTGAAAACATCTCAGTTCACTGCACTCTTTCTGTGCTTCCCCAGTGGGACAGAGTGCTGTTATTAAAGCAGAAATATCAACATAGGAGATAGGTATCTTCTTCAGATCAGAGATAATCCCAGCTGAGGCTCTGTGCCAAGATATTGAGAGCTGCTGCGAAGTTATCTCACCAGGAAAGTATCCTTGTTTACTAAAGTGGCTGAACAGTGTAAACCTAATTACTCTGAACTAGGTCAGAAATCTGCTACCGAGTAAAGTGTAATCAAGCTGAATATTTAATGATGTACTTCCTCCCCAAAAACACACTATCTACTGGAGTATCTCTCTTACTGTTTTTACCTTTGCTTAAACTCCTCATAGACTTCCCGTCTGTCTGTAATTTGTTAAATCACCTGATGAGAGTTTGGAGTCTGCTTGTGATAAAGAATGAAAGAGTAGGAGGTTTCTATTAATAGATCAGTTGACTTGTGGCCTGCAGATGACAGGAAGAGAGGCCTGTCATGAAGAATGCCTTTGTTATTTTCCATCCAGGGAGGAAATGAATTTCTTGTGATTTTTCAGAAACGCTGCCCGTGGGCGCTGGCGTTGCCATTTCGAGGCTCGAGGAGAGAGACAGAAATAGACAGGAAAGTCAGTTGATGTGATGATGAGCGCTTTTTGGTTTTAATGCGTGCGTTGCAGAGTGAATTGGTCTCAAAGAGGTTGTACGAGGACGGGCTCGTGCTTAAAAGGTTTGGAGATGCAGCGAGTTTCAGTGTGGGAGGCCCGTCCCTCTGTCTGAAACGTCTTCATGAAGTCCAAGAATGTATTGTGTCGTCATTTGATGTTCCTGTTGGAGAGTGATGAAGAACTCCCATCAGCTTGGTTTGAAAACATGCAACAATTTTCCGTGATGGAATCAACGTTTGATGTAAACAGCCAAACCTTGAACTAACTAACTAATGTATGTTGGCGGAAAGCATGTTTTACAAGTTGTATCAGTGTAGTGAAGGGTTTATCCAAGCTGTAATTAGTTGTTCTAGTAGAACAGGAAGGTAAAACAGCAAAACAGCAGCAATTATTGATGAATTAACTCCAAAATATGAAGTTTTTCATGGACAATGACAAACTTGTAGCATTTCAAATATGCAGTGTCCAGTTCATTTGTTCTTTCTAGTCAACTATTGTTCCTTAATACACTCTGCTTTAATTGGTGTTGAGGTCTCCATTGTAAACGGAGTAGGGTGGGGCTGTTCAGACAAATTACAAAGTCAATTACCATGATAATAAAAAGTGTCCACTCGGTAAAGAGACCATGTGGTCTATGAAAGGACGGCCAGTTCCGCCAGCTCTTATTGGTGTAGTCTGGTTTGGCTGCAGCTCCCCTTGTTCTTGGAACCGGTATCAAATGGCACATGAACACTATAATCGGAGCAATTTTCCAAACATCTTCAACTTCCACCGCACAGAAACGGATCCAGGAGTGCAGCAACAAAACCGGGCCTTATGTCAACTTCTGATTCCAAAACGTTAATGATCTAGATCAAAAAGGAGCTTCACAGACGACTCACTTTTGTGTTTTCCGAGTCCTTTTCAAACGCTGCCTTTGAAGGTTGAATACATGCCCAGAAAATGGTTTGATTAAACAGGTATGTGGGATGGTTAAACATATTGAAGACACTAATTACTACTGAACGCTCTGTGGTGTGAGGCGCTGGATGAGGATGTGGAGGAAAGGCTGCTGGGCTCAGGCAGAAAGTCCTTTTTGAATGTGAGCTGATCCAACAAACACAATCTAGATTATTTGACATGAAACTAATGCCATTTGCCTTATTTTCATCATGGATAGGGAGATCTTTCTGCCCTGCAGCCTGTGTCAGCTTCTGTGGAGGAGAAGTATGAGTATGAGGGTTAAGAGAAGATAAGCTCTTCTTGGAAAATGACTTTTACTTTGAGATGACATGTTTGTATGTTTTTCCAGACTTAAAATATTAACAATGAGAGCAATTTTGGGGCCTGCAGCCGGAGCACAGAGGATTTAACTTCTTTGAAACTCCTTCAGTTGGAGCTTTGTTGGGACCCATTGGGTTCGGGCAGTGGGAGATGTGAGATAGAGAGATAGAGTTTAGCCAATATTAGCCTGACAGTGTTAAGGTCAGTAATAAAAGAAATAAAACAAAAATATAGCATTGGGTCGTAGGTTGGGTTTGGGCCTGAAATTAAGTAGTACCCGTTGGACTCAGTTCTGTTGGGTCTTAGAAACATAAGTCTCACTTTTAGGCCCATCCTGAACTCTAGTGCTTATGGACTTTGTCTGCCATGGGTTTTGTCTCTCAGGCTACATACAGGATGCCCTAAACATCTGATTGGTGGAGTTTGCTGGAGGGGCAGTGCTCCTGTACAAGTTCAACCTCATCTCAGTCGCAGTTCTCTATCAAGGAAACTCAATGTGAATTTTTGTAGGTTATTCACAATACAGAAACTAATGCTGTATTTCTGTTAGACACCTGGAAGGCATGGTGGCCAAAATGATAATTTCTCATTATATTTTACATGTAATTATTTATAAATGTATGAAATATGAATATTTTAAAACGCAGAAATTAGCATTCACATATTTGGTCCCATGCTTTCTGAAACCAAACCTACACCCATGTGACCTTTGACCTTGGCTGCTGTGTTTGTACACTATGATCACTGACTTGAAAGGTTAGGTCTTTTTTCCATGGTGTTTACAGTCTTATGTTGTATTCTGTAAAAGCCCGACATTAATAATTACATTTAAAGACTACACATGAATGCACAGTTGCATAATTATTAATAGTTTCGAGCCATTTAGATTTTTATAAATCATAGGTGAGTCCCTCCTCTGACTGCCCTTGGCATTTGACTTTGGTTTAGGTCCCTCTTTGCACAATTTCTCTGCTGTGATGTGGACCAAGAACACTTTTGACACATCTCTCGAAACACACTTCTAATTTGTCCCCCAGGCGCTGGTTATGACGCGAGCTGACACTGAGGTCTGACAACATGACTTCTTTCCTCCTCTGGCCAAAGCTGCCGCAAAGATGCAGCCTTGCCCGCCTCCAGACTGGAGAAACGGGGTGTCTTACAATTGAGTTGTTCCCCTCCCCTCCCCTTTTGGGACATCGGTTCGAATTAACGCCACCGCCATCTGACTCTTAAGGCATCGCCGCTGACAGCTGGAGAGCTCACACACACCAGGTGCTTCTGTCTCTGCCGAGGTGCCTATGACACCTACCTGTTTTTTAGCCCCCGACCTGTCAAGGGAGCCAGATTTAATTAATGTAATGATCAAAGCAGGAAAAGCAAGTTTAGCCCTGAGGTAGCAATCCCAGTGAGCCGTGCGCTCGCTTGCTAATTATTTAGCATTAAGGTAGACGGCGCTTATGCATACATGACTACTTCAAAGATTTGATTGGGGTTTGGTTCGTTACAACAGCAAAGCGCCTGGAGGAGCCGTTGGTGACATCAAAACATCAGTGTGGATAAATCTGCTGGTGTAAAGCGTCTCGCTCTCAGCCACCAGGTAACCTTTCTTTATCCTCTCTGACAGCGCCTGTTCACAACAAACATCAGCTGTGTGAATTTAAATGAAGGGACGTGGGGGCAAGTTCAGGATGCGATGACGAGAGAGATGAAAGTTTTATTTTGGGGCACTGAGAGAAGAGGCTAAGCACCCTGACCGTGGTTTAAGGTGACCCCGAGGGACAGCAAGCCGCTGCCGCCGCCACCGCTCATCAGCTGCAGCCCCAAATGAACTCTGAAGGAAGGATGAAAAATTATAAAACTACATGAAAAACACATCAATTAATAGGTGGCAGAATTCATGTGGTTACAGGCAACAAACATATTCGGAATTAATTAACATATAGTTTTGGTACAGTGTTTATTTTAAGTGTATTTTCATCACATGTGACTTTTCCTCATGTGGCTAATTTGACAGTTTTGTAGTAAATAATAATCACATTGTGACAAATGACCTGTTCAAGCCCACAGAGCTTTGGGGATGTAGAAATCCATGCTGTACGGTCAAGCAGTGTTCAAACCACTAATACATTGTTTAGAATTCTAGTCAAAAACCCCAAATTTCTCAAGATACTAAATAGTTTTGACTGAATGTATTGTAAATGTGTAGAAAATTATGCTATGTTTGATGTGATGCCCTTAAAGCAGGCGTGGTGATCACTGAGATGGGTGGCCCCATTGGCTAATCGCATGGAAGACTCTTCTCTTCTTTAACTCTTCTCTTTCCATCCAACACTTAAAATGTGAGAAATCTTCATTTTGCAGTGACCGAAAAAATTGCACAATTGTGGAAAGCTGATGTAGAACTTCCATCAAAATATAGCTCTAAGGCATGTCCAGGGTAACTATTGGCCTCCAGCTGTTCTTTGCTGCTACTTTCATACAAAATTTGTATCCTAGGTGACAAAACATTGATTTTGTTTTTCTTGTGGGACTGTTACAGATACATGAAGTGATTCAAATTCTTCTTCTATTTCACTTTTGGTTTCATTCACTTTTGGAAGATGTGTGGTTTGATTAGACAGAAACTCCGTTCTAAACCAAGCAGAATGGACATTAGTGGAATCCAATGAAAACACTGTGTGCCAGCTACCACCGTTTCTGCTATTGCCAGGAAAAAATGTTTCTTTCCAAGGCTATTTCAATGACAAATTCAACAATTCTCCCTGTAATTTTGGACCGTATCATCCTCAATTTGCATAAAGCAAATTGTTATTCATTTTAGTCCATGTGCCAGAGATCTGATGGTGTTGCAATCCCAGTGGTCGCCAGTAGAGTTTAATGTCTTGTATCAACTCTAACTTTAATGCTGTGCAGTTTTTACTGGTGAATTTAGATATAGCCATCTCTGAAAGTCTCTGGGTTGAGACGATGTTGAGTTTCTAGTTCTTCTTTCTTTTCCAAAATATGTTTTCCATATTTGTGTAGACTGTCCCATATCCCTTGAGAGAGATGTTGCATCCTTGAATCACATTACAATACTTACCCTAACTTACTTCTTTTTATTTGGAGGTCAGGTGTCTGCTTCTGCCGCAGGAGAGCAGTCTGGGTTTCCATGCACAAGATCTAGTCAAGGATTATTGGAAAAGCCCCCTGCCTGCAAGACATCCTCTGCTTAGATTAATCTTTCATTTGTGTGGAGACCAATTCCTTGAATCTGACCATGTGCCTGCCTCAGAATCTTCAGCCAGGGCCCAAAGACAAAAGATCGTTTTCATATCTTCATCTGGATCCTTGGTCGTTGCTACAGAGATTCTTCTGAAAGTGGAGATTTTCTGCTAAGGTATAGTAGCACATTTAAGGGATTTCAAGGGTTTTAAGCGGATGACCATTTCAAACATTCTGGCTCAACTGAAGCAGCATTCAGTACGAAAAACCATGTAATTGTGAGTTAAATGAATTCTGAGGTCTGCAGAGTTTGTTGTCTTGTTGGATGAGTAAAAGCAGGCCTCCAGCAGTCAGTGTGCCCGGGTCTTTCCCTCCGGTGTACGACATGAATAGACAAGAAAAGAACAGCCCTCAGACTGACACACAGGGCTCTCATTGAATCATGTGAACTAAGACAGGGGGAATTTCTGATAGCCCCCATCTTGGTGCACAGACGTAGAGACAAAAGACCTCACTGTCTGCTGTGACTTACCTCCAGGCACTGCCAAATAAAAATTTAATTTTTTTAAAAGGAACCAGAAAGAAACGACCTCCTGGTTTTGGGACCTGAGCAGTTGCCCATTGTTCCACTTAAAATGAAAATCCCCGCTCCTCTGTTGGGGCCCCCAGTAACCTGTTCACAAGCAGCTGGTGACCACCTGTGGAGCAAGTCAAATCAGGGAAGGATTCCTACTGTTTCTGTTTATTGTCTGCAGGTTTTTGTGTGTGGTATTGTGCTTTGGTCCTGCATGGTTTTGGTGGAGGTGGGTCGACTGGCGGGACAGCCAATGCCTCCCCGGAGGTTTTTGTTTTGTTGTTCAAATCATCAGGTTTTTCTCCCTTTTGGCGTAGTAGCAATAACGCAGCTCTTGTCATGTTCGGCTGTTTGTTTTGGACTTCTGATTGTTACTCGGTTTGGGGCAGTGTTGGAAAGTTAGGAAGACGTTAAAGAAGTTGTTGATGAGGTGAACTATGAGCCCTGACATCTATTTCTCTTTTGTTCCAGCAGTTCGATCTTTTATGTTCAAGTAGTGTTAAGAACAAACAAGACCTAACAAATTCTTGGCAGTCTAATAATGGCCTGTGAGCTGTTCATAGACTGCACATTTCTTGCGTGACTATCTTAACATCGCCAAAAAGAAAAGAAAGATGGAGATGAGATATGACCTCTGTCCATTTTCCCTCAAATTATCCAATTTGGCCTTTATGAAAGCCCATAGCCTGGGAGCCTAGAATTCCTTCTTCATCCGAACAAAAGGTGCTCTTGTTTGCCGCTGCGACCATTCGGCACAGAGATAGAAAACAGATATTAATCATCATTTGGACACACCGAGGAAAAAAATTCACTTATGGGTCACAACAAAATGAGTCAGTATTTCAAAACTGCAAAACACGGTGGTCCTTTGTGTCCGTTTCCCGTTCCCAGGAATGCTGCTCGTCTTATGACTCGAGGTGGGGTTGGGGAGGTGAATGACATCACCGGTTGTGCTCACATTTGAATTTTGACACAGTGGCACCTTGTGTTCCTATTCAGCCCCCCCACCTCCCCGCCACCTCCTCTCTGAAGCCCGGATTGTGCTTGGCTCTGCCTTTTCTTTCCCCCCTCAAAGAATACCTCCTTTTCTCTTCCTCCTCTTAAGCAGCTGCCTGCGTATGAAGTGGAGAAAATGACACTCCATCTCATGATGAATGGTCCTTGACCCCTGGAACCCGTTCCTGTGGGGCTCACACGGAGCCACATTTACATAAGCCAGGAGATCTCACGCATGCACTTGTTTGCATCTGAGAAAAACAACTGACGCAAACGCTCGCCATCGCTAAGGTGCTGCAAATGAAGATTAAATATTTGTTGATCAACCCTTTGCTCTAAATTGGAAAACCTTTACTGAAGCTTTTTCTCAGCTCTGGCTTCCTGGTTTGACACACATCCGCACTGGTGGGGTTGCTTCGCTGAGAGCCCTTTTGTTACATGATTAATTACTCTGAGCAACAGTTATGGCGGGATTAACAATTAGCTAGACCTGTCAAACAGTCAGTCTAAGATGGCAGACTAATTGAGCGGCTGGTTGGCCATTGTGTCCCAGTATAAGGCCAAGGAAGTGGGGATGGTTCACAAGCCTTTCATCTCTTTTACAGGCCTAATACTGCAGCAGAAAAGGGCCCGCTATCAGGCACAGTGAGCTCGGGTAATTTTTCATGAATATTCATATGCCTCCTCTATCCGCAGTGAACTTTACAAAGTTACCTTCATGGTGCATGTTCTGGAAGTCTGCTGTTCTTATTCTGTTAGGGAGGATGTTCATGCGCTGTAAAAAGTTGTTCACACTGCAAAAAATGTCCTCCTTACAAAGTCATTTATTGCATTTGTTAAGTCTTAAGCAGAAATCTTGTCTTCCACCCTCATTTCTAGAATATGAGGAGCACCACAAAGAAGTCAAAATATTTTACCCCCTGGTAGATTTTTACTCTTGATTTAAGAAAAGTCAGGTTTTGAAGGGTGAATAAGTGATCAAAGTGCAAATATGTGTCAATGCAGCGGCTCTAGAAATGCAGTCAGTGTAGCTAGATTTTGGACACAAAGATGATGAGCCGGCTGAACTAATCATTACGTTGGTTAATCATCAGCACTAACGATGACAAAAAAAAAAAAAAAAAACCCAGTCCAGCCCCAGCCCAACAAAGAAAAAATGTCCACAAAGTTTCTTGTGAGCCAAGTTTTGGATGAGAAAAAAAAAAAGAAGAGAAACCTGCAAGGCCACACAACTGAAGTGGCTTCCTCAAAGAGTTTTTATCCCCGGTGTCCATGGGAAGAACCCCAGCGGAACAGCTGCAACGGCAAGCCATGGCTCCTCATGAAAGGTTTTGCCTGGAGGCAGGGAGGCGAACGACTTGATCGTGAAGAAAGTCAATTGTTTTCCAGCTGAAAGGCAAAAAGCCCAGGAGGAGCTGCACCATGGTGTGTGGGACATATCAAAATATTTGACAGACTTCAGCATTATGAAAAACCTCCGTCCCTTTTTTTGGGGCGGGGGGGGGGGGGGTTTGTTCTTCCTCCCACCACCGACCCGTCACACTCCCATCAGGCCCCCTGACTGGCCTGTGTCATTGTTTGGGCCCTGAGAGTTCAAAGCGGGCCCTTTAGGAGCCGCTCAGTGTGCGCTGACACCATGTAATGAAATTAGCAGTTGTTGCTAAACAGGTTTCAATCAAAGAGTCCGAGCCAAGACCGAGTGCCCACTGTTCATGAATCACCTCTTTCACTGACTTATGGCAGACAGTCTGGGACATTGTTTCTCCTTTCTTTGACCCATCATTCAGCCAGGTAGTCCCACCGAGAATAAACAACACTTGTTTTCAAAGAAAGACCTGGCTGAGAAAGCAGCATCGACAATTAACAACAAATAATGCGTTCAATAATGGGCACGAAATCTCTCTTAAAAGTCAAGTGCTATCACTAAAGGGTCAGTTCAAACTGCAAAAAATACTATTCTCACACTAACTCTTAGTGGCGCTTGGTCATGCAGATAGTTTTGGTTTGATCTGTTGAACAGAGATTATTGTCTGTTGAGATTCCGGCTGCTACCACAATGGAAGTGAATGGAAATATGTTTGCACTTCAAAGTGATGACAAATTAGATCTGAAAACATTCCACAAACGGACTCCTGGATTCTCGCTGTGAGTTTTTTCTTAAATACAGAAATATTAACTTAACTTTTTTATGAATGGGTTTAAGTGACCATGTAATTATAAAATCTGACCTTTTTTGACTAATGAACATTAAGTCTTACAAAATATTAGCTGGATCAGAGGAACAACTCACACAGAGAACTGAGCCATTGATTTTTGCACTTGTTTTAGGAAAATTATTATTTTAGAACTCTGTCTTCAGAAATAAGTTAATTCCAATCAATAATTGAGTCCTCGAAGTCTTATTTTCTTAAAATGTAAAAAGAAGCCAATTAACTTTTTCCTTGTAGTTTCATTTTTGTGATTCAAGTGCAGCAACACATTTAAAAAAATAAGTTGATTTGTAATGGATACAGGTTAACATAGTCTTAAGGCACTAACAGATTGTTCATTTGTTTTAAGAACATTTAATTTTCATGATTCAACAATCGATGGAAAAGACTTAAAAATATAATGATTTCTTTGATTGTAAATCCAGAGGACACATTTTTTAGGCTGCAAAGAAAATTTCTTTTATTATCCGTTTAGTATAATATAGTAAGAAATGCCAATCAGTGTAGTCCTTGTTTTGTCCAAAAACCAAAGACATTTAATTAAAGAATAGATAAAACAGAGCAAATATGCAAATTCTTACATTGGAGAAGCTGGAACCAGAGTTTACTTGATAAATATCGATTATCAAAATTGTTTCTGATCAATTTATGAATTGTCTCATCGTTTGCAACCTATAAAAAAACCCTCAACATTCCCTGCTTTGATGTACAGACATTTTGGCTTTTCACAGAATATCACATTCTGAATCCCTAAATGATCCTGTGAAACAGGCAGAACGGGGTCCTTTTCTTGGTCACATTACCTCCGAAAACCTCATCTAGTGTGGAGAAAAAAGCAACTTGTGACATGACGGTCACAACGCTCCACGGTTGTCAGACACGCTGCAGTTGCAGCCATTTAGTGTATGCAGAGGCTGCTTTGTGTGTATTTACAGAAACACTGTTACCTGGTGCTTCCTGCACCTGCAGGAAGGTGGAGTTATCCTTTAATGCACAACACATGTTCAGCTGCTGCTATATTAACAATGGCCTCCACAGAACACTGCTGCTTATCGTGTGTGTGTCTGTGGAGGCAGAGCGGGCCTGTGATGCATGCGTTTACATGTGTGTATTCATGTGTTTGTGTGATGCATGTGTTTATTTGCGTGTTTAGTGCTGTGTTCTTGCCTCCAGGCCTGTCTCCTGAGCCCCCCCCCCCTCCCACACATTCACACACCTAAAACCGATGGCTTTGAATCACTGGCAACCCTGCTGCTAATTTATTTGCGCTGAGCATTATGGGAATTAATGTACCTGACATTCAATGACAACAGCCGGCGCTTTGTGGCCCTTTTTACATTTCAACACATTCTTGCCGTACACACAGCTGCCTATTGAAAAAACGTCCATCTTCCCACCTAGCTGAAAAGAACACACACACACACACACACACACACACACACGGCAGGCTCTGAACCTCTAGGTGCAGGAGGCTGTTAGCGGTGGCTGATGATAGTAGCAAAACATTAACATAATAATTAGTGTCTTGTAATTGTTTCATTAAAACCAGTTGTTCCATTTCTCCTCTTGTTCTCCCAGAAGACGCAAGACAGAGTTTGGACGTCAGCCAAAGGGAGGGTCGGTCCACGTTTGTACCCGCTCAAGATGTTTGCCTGCTCTCTGGGAAGCCGGGGAGGCTGTCAGCAGCGGGTGTAGCGGGTGGCGAAGGAGGCCGCTCCGGCCATACGCAGAAACAGAACGAACACGAAGGTTTGGTGGGCGACAGGAAACTGACGTATTAGTGACATGTAAGAAACTGACGCACAACAAAAGGTTTTATTGTCAAAAGATCATTCTAATAAAACTTACTGCAATCTACTAAAAGTGCGGATTTTTTTAAATAAACTTCAATCAGGAGCTGATGTGTGACAAAATAGGACTGTCCAGCCTCTTTTTCCAGCTTTCTTGTGATCTCACTTGTCAAAAATAAAAGCCTGTATATTATGCCTTTAAAAGGTCACACGGCCTAATCATATTTAAAGCTGGCAGTTCATTTAAAAACTGCAAATACATACACAAGCGCTCATGCATATACAGTGGCCGCCTGGCTGTGAAGTGCATTCATTCATTCACTCACACACACACATACACACATCATTAGCATTTTAAAGAGGAATTCCACTCGTTTAGCGTTTACTACCTGCCAGTCGGCATTTGTGAGTGTGATGGACCCTTCCTAAAGCTACCGGGTACAGAAGTGAAACCTGTTATGTCATTAACATTTAAATTATAAAACTGCTGCATGGTGTGTGTGTGTGTGTGTGTGTGAGGGATTCTGTAGGCAGACAAAAGCTGATTGAGTTGTATTTTACCACATAATGAGCTCCGGACATGCATACATATATAAACCTGCGCCCCTCAGTCACCTTTCTCTGCGTCTCTCAGGTTAGTCTCCAGGCTCAAATGTGAGATTTTACACATATTGACAATTATGATTTCAAATTTTCTTCAAAAGACCCCCGCAAAAAACAGCATTAGGTCATAAAATAAATTAAAATGCCTATTTTTAGCTCTCAATTATGTGATAAACCTAATTATAAATCGAACGAAGGTCAGTTAGAGAAGCAGTGAGGCAGAATTCAAAGACGGTGCATGTAGCATCACTTTAAGATCACAATTTCACTCCATGTTCTTAGAAGAATTAGTAACAGAAGTTTTTATTCAGGAAAGGTTGGATGGGTTGCCAAAAAATGTATAATTGCATTTTATTGGAGAGTGTGTAAACAAAAAAGATTTTTTGACACACTGCATGAAGAGAAATTGGAAGAATTTTGAAAGATAAATGCCATTTTTGAATTTGACTCACAACAAACAAATTTAATGTCCAATTACTAGCATTCTGTAGAGCTTTCAGTCACATCTCACAGTGTCACGGTTTGACTACTCGTCACAGAGATGGCTCCGTTGTCATCACAGGACCTACAAATGGAAATGAGTAACAACCCAAAAAATGTTTTGTATTATATTATATATATATATATTCTTGGTCAAGAGTGAACTGTCAAACTCAATTTTAATTTCTTATAAATATATATATAAGATATGTGACAAAGTTAAAAGAAGTCACAAAAAGAAGTGAGGTGCACAAGATCAGACCGGTTGGAAACAAACCTCCAGCTTAGACAGACTTGTTTAGAAGATAAAACAACGGGAAACAGTCAAACAGTAACCCAGATTGTCCGATGTAAACATCCATCCCACTTCCTGCTTCTACTTTTAGTTCTACATAGTTTTACTGTGCAAAAGGTGATGTTACCATCATTTTGGGTGCACTCAGCTCCCAATCGTTTTTTGCTTTGCTCCTCGTCACAGGTTGCATACTTCTATTAGTTGTGAGCAGTTTAACTAAAGGGTGGTTCAGAGTCTCAACCTCTAAAATAGTTTCACTTATCATTTATCAAGGTGAATCTTCAGGAATAATGCAAAGATGAGTAAAAAGTTCAATAAATTTAAATAAAAGCAGGATTTTCTTTGTTTGTATGTCTTTAATCTCATCTCTCATCTCATGACCTTTCAGACTGATCGTGTGACTCGCTGGATGGGAACCACTTTTAGATAATCAGGCTAAACTGTTGCCGTGTTTACAACCTTTCCGAACTCCTGACTGCTCATGTTTCTTGACCCATCGGACTTTGTTGCAGCATTATTTGTGTTTAAACACCACCAATAGAAACGACTCACTGTTTTCCAGCAAGTTAAATTGTCCACTTGACTTTGTCCTTAATGTTGACAATCAAATGTTTACTGAAATCATTCTGATAGCTTAAAATCAATCGCTTTGACAGAAATAGATTTAACAAACTTTGCAACAAATGCGCCCAATCCAGTTTCCATTTTCCTGCAGTGTTTTTGTGTCCCTGAACATACGTGTTCTGCCAGACGACCTCACACACAGACAGAGACACACACACACACACACACACACACAGACAGAGACACACACACACACACACACACACACACACTGCTGTTGTTGGTCTGCAGCTGCTTGCTCTCCACTTCATCTCTCTCAGTGCAATACAGTGAGGAGGCATGGGAGGCAATGAGAGGCATACGTCATTGGCCAGGTCGGGGAAGGGAGTGTGTGTGTGTGTGTGTGTGTGTGCATGACAGCCAGTGTCACACCACCAGATACCACCGCCGGGGATTTGACATTTAGTGTTTTTTGACAAACTTCTGACGACCGTCTCCTGCAGATCATTATCAAAGCATTTCTGTCTCTATAATCAAGATGAATGCTTCCGAACACAACGATGATCATTTTGTGGAGGAGTAACTCTCGAGGATCCAACAAGGGAGGAGTGCTGGGAGGGTGGTGGTGGTGGTGGGAGGGGGCTGCATCACTTGGGCGTGCTTAACACATACATTTCCATTTTCCCAAAGACAGATTTGTTGGCAGCGGCGATATAAAGCAACACCCCGGTGCTGACAATGTTTCTGTCAACTTATTGAATCTTCGGCAGAAAAAGGGGGCAATCTTGGAGGCAGGCCGCAATCTAAAACATTGATAAATAAATATGGAAGATATGAATATGTTTGCTTGTTTGTTTGTTTGTTTGTGCTGGGGGTCGATTTAATCCCCGCTTGCCTTAGAAATCTCCCCAAAGACTGATTGGTGTCGCGCACTGCAATTAACTCCGCAAGCACCGTCTATAAATCAACTTCCTGAACTCGGCGTGGAGGAGATGATGTTTTTGAAATTAGCACCATCCGCTGCCTGTATTGTAGGGGGGAGGGGGGCGGGGGTTGATTTTCAAAATAATGCCCCCTCTGATATGGCATATTCAGGAAACACGCAGAAAACAAGTTTCAGAAAATCACGTTCATTCTTCAAGGCGCCGCGGGGGCAAAGCGCACACGCTCATTTTCTTGACGTTTTGAGTGGCGAGCGACATTTTTTTCATTTTTTATTTTAACTGATCGCCTGTTTGGTTGCAATTGAAGCATCAGCACCTCCCTCATATTCGTCTCCCGCGCTTTCATGACATTATGAGCCACGAGTTGCTGTCACTGCCTTCACAGAAGAGGAGTATTTAGGTCAATTATCACTCCATTCAGAATCATGCTCGACTACTTGGATTAAGAAAAACACTTATTTGCCCACATGGTCCGAGCAGAGTAATATTTCTCTGAGTGAGGCCTGCGTATCAAGACAGTGTTTCGTTGCTTTACTTATTCATGTTTCATTCGCAAATTCTTGTGCAAGTGTATGTTTGCATCCTCAAATACAGCCAGTATGTGCGCGTGCATGTTTGTGTGCATTCCCTTGCAAGTGCGGTTGATAACGCTAATCCTGTTTACTTCTCTTTTCCTCTCTCCTCACTATTTCAAATATACCTTACGCCTTTCTCGACTTCAAGGCGTATCCGCAGAGGAGAGCGTGGACCCTGCCCCGGCGATCCAGCACACACACGCCAGAACAAAGGGAGTCCCCCCCATATTCCATTCCCTCTCTGAATATGTAAAACACCGCAGCAGCAGCAGAGTCGGCGCTGAGAAATTACCAGAACTATCTGGGCCATTGACAGGCCTCCCCTGTGGTCAAATGGGCCGCGGCTGTGTTTGGTAAGCCCCCCCTGCTCTGGTTTCTGTGGCTCTCGTAGATAACCAGCAGGGAGGAGGAGACGCACTCGGGCGAGCGCTGACAATCGGGTTTGTGTAACTCGGACGAGTGTGACTGTTGTGTTGCACTCTGCCCTTAAAGGCGTTTTTTTTTTACTAATCTCCCACATTAAAGGGGCAATATGAAAGATTTTTTATTGCCCCAGAAGGACAAAATGACCTGAATTGTATCTGTCGGAGGGTGATGGGCTCATTGATTCCTTTCATACAGACTGCTCAAACCTCACCTGCTGAGCTTTCTGCCTCCTACTCTGTCACAGATCTCTGCACTCTGTGTGCTGTAGTGAATTGCTTCCCAGCCTTTTCTACTGATGACCCCCTAAACTAAACCTCTGTCTACGTCCCGTCATTCCAGGTTGCATCCGCCTACAGGTTGTGACCAGTTCAACCACTAGATGATTCTTCCTTCTCAGACTGTTTAATAGGAAGACATAACAGTATTCAACAGAAAAAAGCAGATTGTAGAAGAAATACAAACCATAACCCTGCTCGTTTGTGACCCCCTAAAACAGGACTATGTCAACTTGCAACCACTCATCACAGATTGCATATCTCTTTGTGTTGTGTTTAGCTCTCCTAAAAAACTGAGTTTAGACTAAAGTGTGGAAAATAAACCTGGTTATGCATTGCAAAAGTATGTTCTTTCAGCTTTCAGATCCTGTTTTCAGATCTATCTTCCGGCATATTGGGGGGGGGTCTTCATCCCCAGGCTGACAACTACTGCTGCAATACGCTGATTTTAAAGGGTCGGTTCACCAACATTTTTATTTTCATGGAAGAAAGTACTGAAATCTGTTGCCTGTGAGATCCATTGGTTATCCACACAGAACCACAAGTTTATCTTAGTGTTGTCTCCAGTACCCACTGCAAATTCATTTCATTGTACTTCCATTATATTCAGGAGATGCCATGAGAAGTTTGAAGTTACCAGTTTGATTCACAGGAGCTCTCTCTCTCTATGCCACTTGAAATTATGGTGTTTCATGAAACAGGTATATTTGACTTTAAGTGTACATTTTATAACCAGGTGTTCTGGTAAACACACGTCACAGAGTTTAGATAATGCCGACCTTTTTAGGTGATAATATTTTGAGCCAAGCGTGATTCCCCTGACCCGTTGGCACCACCGTGGCCCTTCTTGGCCCGCCACCAGCGTCAGGGGAGATCCTGATTCACAGAAGCCAGAGCTGCTCCTCAAACCCGCCGGCAGATGCTCCCTCTCTCCTGCCTCGCCAGCCGGCAACGTGCCTCCTCTGACATGCCTGTCTCTGTCTGCCTGACTCAGTCTGTCCATTCGTCCGTCCATCTGTCCATCAAGCGGGTAAAGCCTGAAGCTTCGAATATAAAAATGCACACTGGTATTTAAAGGGGCAGTAAATGAGTTATTTGCCTCCCTATAAGACATACTGTGCAGGGTCCTAGAAATAATATCTAAAATTAGGAACAAAAGGTTCATGGAAGGCAATATGTTCCCATGAATCATTTAATGGCTGACGTGTTTCAGTGCCCACATTGGCTGATGAATGATTGATGGCAACATGTTGCAGTACTGAGCCCCTTTCCTTCTTTAGATAAATTAAAACTATGACTTTAGGTCAATTACAGGCCACTGTAACTCAATGAGTATTAAACCTGCACTTACTAATATATTTTATATAAACAATGGCTCAAATGTTTAACTTGAACATGGTTACTTTTAAGTTTAATTCTGCAGTTCCCTTCAGCTCTATGGAGCATTTTAGCTGCTTTCAGTTTGTTGTTTTGGTTCAACGCTCCACAACTGGATTGGTTCAGTCTCATTAGTACGCGTTTCGAGCAGCAGATATAATATATATATATATATATATATATAAACTGTCCACTCCCGGCCCAGAGAGACACAGTTAGCATCTAGCTGCTGAACACAGTGAAGCATTTAGCAGCTCCATATTTTTCTCACGAGTTGGTGAAAAATATAAAAAACACTACCTGGAAAAAAAATGGACAGTTGGACACAAACATGACTCCAAATAAATGCAAATGTTGTTCCTCAACTACTGGATGTATAAATGGTCAATTCCAACACATTTGCCATATCAACTTTGGTTTATTATCAACTAATAAACCAAAGTTGTTGGTTGGTTAAACTTGAATGATATTCCATCGGCTTAGACTTAAGATTGATCCCTCATTGTCTAATGTCCTATTCAAAGGTCCTGTTTCCAAAGCAAATATATCACAACAAGGAAGTAACGGGAGCTTTCAGTGGGACGTTCAAAGTCATATCACTGCTGTTACAGACACTATTTGTTCCCACAGCTTAACTGATATAGTCTTATGCTGTAATGTAGAAATAATACTTATGAATAAAGCAGTAACATGTCATGTTTAAATTATGCTACCTTAGTCATACAGACCTGGAATATTTAATCACAAACTTGAACACGGGAACATGGTTTGCCCATTATTGCAAAGATTTTCAGACACATGAATCTATCTAGAATGTAGAACACCATGCAGATGATAGACTTTTTGTTCTTCACGGCTTTCCAGTGTACAAATGTCTTCCTCCAACCGGTAGAATCAACCCTTGATATAAATCTGAGAATAAAAACTGAGCAGAAGAAGTTGTCTATTAAAAATATCATCATTTAGATGGAGCATTTCAACGTCATTAATAATTGAATGTGTTTTAGTGGAAATGCAAGCCTGATACAGAATCATGCATTCAGGAAAACTCTTAGAAATATTGTCACAGATTGTATAAATGAGAAAGTTTCTGGACAACACACACTTGTTAATGAATAAATCATACCATTAATGACTGGAAATGTGTTTTTCTTGTGTGTGTTTTTTTTCCCTTCTTGTGGCTGATGAACCCTGGAATGGGGCACTGGCCATCTGCGGTCTTGTGTGTGTGTGTGTTTGCGAGCTGTGGTCCAGCGTCCACTGGGGAGACTCGGCTGCTGCCCCACTTTTCTCGCTCTCATGTCGGACCGGGACCATCTGACGGGGCTAAAGACCAGTGTCACATGTCTATATTTGGCCGCCGCAGCCGCCGCTGCCAGAGCTCAGCACTGCAGTTGTTTTCCAAAATGCGCGGGGCAATCGATGATAATGAGGAAGGACATTTTAATTAGGGCTGTCGCAACCTGGGGACGACATGCCGGCTCGCTCAGCAGGGGGTGAGAGAGAGGACGGGAGGGGGTCTGCTCAGCATCACACCTCCTTCTGGGAGTTTGACTGGTGAAAGTCTCGCTGCATTTTTAGGAGGAAATTAAATTAAATCTGCAGAAAAGGATTTACTATGATGACACTGATTTATTAAAAACCTGCTTAAGACAAGAGAAACATTGGCTGTTGTTGCAAATGTAGTTTCAAATGTGAATAAATTAGAACATTGCTAACACAAAGCAGTCACAACACTGGACTTGATAGCACCTGCTCCAACCAAAAACAAGGTGAATCTGTTGAGTGGAGACGTTTCCATGAAAAAATAATTAAATAAAGACAAACTGACCTGATTGGACAGATTTCAGACAATCTTTAGTGAGCCAATCAGGGCAAAGTCAAGCTGTGATGTATTTCAAGGAGTTACTGTACTTTTAAATACCATTCACATCAACATCCATATCGTAGGAAATCAAACCTCAAAAGACCTTAAAGGACAGAGTGTTATATTGTTGTTAAAAATACTTATATATATATAGTATTTTTAATCCCTTACATGACCAACTCTGTGATAATACTACCGATGTGAACACCTGCAAGTAACTTCCATCCCATACGGCATGAACAAACCCATATTACCAAACTGATGCTACACTTCCAGCAACTTGCTTGAATGTAAAACAAGAAAATAAAATGTTTTGGCCAATTAAGTTTTCTCAGCAACTTAATATAAAAGGCCAATTTAGTGAATATCCTGAACACTTAATTTGACTTTAGGTAGCCTACTGGTAAAGAAAAAGAAGTTTATGTGATTGTAAACTGCATGAAGATGAGGTTTTTCAGATTATTTCTTATAAAATAAATACTTTTTTTTTTTGGGCTGCGGATTGGCTGATCCAACTTTCTGTTGTGAGGTGGGGTTTAACATGGAAAAGAAAAAAATCTGTCCACCTCCCATGCAAGTATAGAAGAGACAGCTAATGCTAACATCTCTGAATAACAACCATGCACATTGCTGACATGCAGCCTGGTCAATCACGTTCCAGTCTTCAGAATTTCCTGCCATGCCTGCAGGTTATTATAATGCTATTTGCGCATTGTGAAATCAAGTGAAACTTTGCTCTAACACAACATGAAATCTGCGCAGAAGCGCCTGCAGAAAGGGACAAAGTTTTGAAAATGAAACTCATTAAACATCTCCAGTCATTTATGTATATGTAAGAAAAGAAAGAGTAGAAAATTCCTATGAATTTCAAAAGTAGGGCTGTTTAAAATTAAAAATTGATTATGTCATAGGGGATTTACATGATAATATGAATGCATGAGGAAACCCATCTTGCTCTACATTTACAGGTCTTTTAGTTCACACTCACAGTCAGAAAACAACATCTAATGAGATCAAGTAAAGAATTAACTTTAACTTTAAGATCAGCAGGATCACAAGCAATCAGCAGCAAGGATCCAACTGTAACAAGTATCCCTTTGTCTTGAAAATGTTTATGTATATTATAGACACGCAAGGACAATGAATCTTTTATGAATGTGTCGTGGCTATATGTGTGCACCAGATGAAAACAAAGCAATAAGCCCACTGCAACATTATTTAATATTCATCCTACATCCCCAAGCAAAAACTATACAAGGTGTGAGAAGAAAAGCCAGTGCAGAATCACACCCAAAAAATGCTAAAGTTGGGAATAACAGCATAAATTAGCATCCGTGCCAGTAGTGAAAGTGGCTTGTCCCTGTGTATGTGCACAAACAAAAGCAAAACAACTCCAACAACAAATCCACAGCCCGATCTGAACACTCCTTCACCTTATGAAAAATGAAAACAGGCTGAAAACCTGGAAAAAGCCAATGGCTAGTTGCACACAGCTCGCTAATCAACTAAAGAGAACATCTGAAAGAATAGGTAATTTGAGACACAAAAAGAATAAGTAATTTTGAGGCACATACCCAAGTGGCCAAATTATTTATGCCTAATGGAACGGGGGTGTGTGCATTCATTTGCAATTAACCAATCTGCTTTATTACCTGTCACTGGAAATGCTTGCTAATGCAGCTGAAAGCCCCGCTCTGCAACGCCTTTAATTACAGTCTGAGGTGTGGAGGCACTTCCTGCTGGAACGAGAGTGTTTTTGTACCGTTCCTCCAGTGTCGGTCTTCCTGCAAAGTTTGTATTTGAACTAACTCTCTACTGATTTCAAAGGTGAAAAGGGAACATAGTTTCTCTACGCTTTGAGTTTCTGGTATATGAACCTGCTAAACTGTATTTTGAGTTATTTCGTGGATTTAAAAACTGTGTTACTATTCTTTAGATAAATGACTGAACTGTACCTCTGTTTATTTAAGTATAAGTATAGCATATTCTAAAATATCATAGTGAAATGATATTGCTAGTCTGATGGTATTACTAGTTTGAATGTATTATATTTGATAATGTACTAAGATCATTGGTTCCTTGATCTAAT
>JAVQJD010043566.1:0-21063 GCA_036023655.1 Nannoperca australis
ACACACACACACACACACACACACACACACACACACACACACACACACACACACACACACACACACACACACACACACACACACACACACACACACACACACACACACACACACACCAGGGAGGCTGTGATGGATGGACCCCCGGGCGTCCAGTCGGTTTTACAGACGATAAACAAAAGGAACAGAGGAAATGGAAACACACCGACATATCACGGATATATATATATATAATATCAGCATCTCCGTACCTGTTTATAAAATGACTCGTAGTCATTTGCCGGCCACAAACAACCGGGGCGGGGTCATAATTTCCATGGAAATGACTTTGCAGACCCATGCCAAGCGGACGGGGGAGAGGTTCGATTCCAGCTCCAAAGTCTAATCCTCAAATTATCACTCACTCAGCAAATCCTCCTCTCCTGTCCTGCCTCACTTATCTCCCTCTTTTCACCTCCTCTTCTCAGTCTCATCTGCCTCTCATTTCTCCTTTTTATGCCCCCTCCACCCCCCGCAGGTCTATCTGATCCATCTGCCAGCAGGAGGCTGGAGAGAATAACAGAAACACTGCATGAAAGAAGACTTTATCTGTAAAAGAAATCCCCACAGTTGATTCATTGAATACCATTATAACTCAAATTTAAACCAGTTTTTAAAAGTGAAAAAAAACCCAAAAAACTTAGATAAAAAAACGTATCTAAGGTGAAAGACAGAGTCTGGAAAACTGTGATGATGTGCAGCGAAGGGGTCACAAAACTAAAACAGACACTAAGAGGTGCCCTGTGGACTCAACCAGCATGTGCACGAGGACGAACACGTCACCAAGAGCGAGGAGGTGACCCGAGCCACACTGTCGTGGCAGTAATGTGCTGTGAAATGTAGCATCGCACCGGGTTTTAAAACACGGAGGATGTTTTAAAGCATGTATCATGTTTGTGAGAGCCAGGCTAGCTGTTTCCCCCTGTTTCCAGTCTGTGTGCTTTGCTAAGCTAACCAGCTGCTCAGTATTTTGATATTTACCATACGGACATGAGAGTAGGATCAGTCTTCTAACTCTCTGCAAGAAAACCTATTTCTCAAAATGTCAAAAATGTTCCTTTAAAGCTGATCTTTTTGCCCGATTACACATCCATCAATTACTTTATTCTCTCTCTCGTTCGAGCTCTGGTTTGGTCTCCAACAACTTCTGAGAAGCAAATATCTGGCTCTTTAGCTGCTAAATGTACCAGCTAGTCGCTGACGTTGCCTGTGTGCTGTTTAGTGCTGGGAACGTGGCGTGCACTGAGGTTTCAGAGCATGTTTGCTTAAAAAAAGAAAAGAAAAGAAGCCGCCTGCTGCTGCTTGAAACATAGTTAATGAGAATGCTGAACCATGCTAAAGGCTAAAAAGCGCTGCAATAATTGTCTCCTATTTTATTTTATGTCTTACTGGAGGTTTAACTATGGAACTAAACTGAAACAAACGTCTACAGGGGCCCTTTAAGATCATTTGTTAAGGGCCCTTCTGTTGCTAAACACCACAGAAGTATCACACTGTTGAATCGATGCTTCAGGACAGTTTGAGAACGCTGGTCTCTGTGGCAACACTGCTGTTTGGAAACTGTTTCTGTCCCATGTCAACAAGCAAAGATGTTCCACTTACTGTTCCCATGAATCATTCTTCACAATCGTCCAGGCTTTGGTTGCTTTTAATGGTTGTCTAAAGCTGAAGCATGAGCACAGTCCACGAGACACGTCTCCAGCTGCTAAATATAGTGCTGTGCACATCACGTGGGGTGTGTTTCATAGTCACAAGGACAGAAAGGAGGTATGGGCAGGCTTCGTGTTTGTAGAAACTGTAATAAAAGTTAGTCCGGAGCAAAGGAGAACCTGAAGCTGTGCACTAATTAATATGCAGGTTTAATTATCCCACTTCTGTTTTCTCTCTTGCATCGTACAATACGTTCTTGTGATCTTGAACTTGTCTCTGTGCTTCTTGGTAACTTCTCACACTCGCTTGCTCTCTCTGAAGTCCCGTGTTTTGTTTCATAGCATTTAACAAGTTGCAAAAACCATCATTTTATAGTAATAATGATTCTGAAGATACTCTCCCTCCTGCTCAGCGGAGCAGTGGACATCTCACTGCAGAGCTGCTGGTTAGATGCTGGATGTTGATCAGATGAGAAGGCTGACCTAATGTGCCAAACTGCTGCTGCAAAGATCTGGTGGAAAGGATAAAACCTCCAGACACTGTCTGCACACAGCAGGCAGCTGAGAACTGGTGGCTGGGAGAGCCTCTGTTGACTTCTGCAGCACTTGTGCTCCCGTGCAGCTCAGCGGGTGGAAACGTTGTGATGTGAACCCATGTTAAAACCTACATTAAGCAGCAACAAAGGGAAGTTCAAACGACATCACAGCTTCTGCTGCATGTTTCTGTAAAATCAAGGACCTTATCACAGCATTGATGATATGCTCAAAGTACAAAAACATTTGTGCATCTGTTTTTAAAATATTAATACGACTAAGTGGCCTATTTTAATCACGCAAACACAAGTAAAGTGCAAAGCTGTAGGTCTTGGGCACTCAGACTGTACCTGCTGCTTTAGTTCCTGTATGTGCAGGAGGGCAAAGGGCAAAAGAGCGGGTGAAGGATGTGCAGTGAAGATAGAAAAACATTTAAATATGTTCTTGTTGAACATGGTTACATCATATCTTGCACAGTGTTTGCTCGTGCAATCCATTTCAAGAAAAAAACATGAACCATGTTTTTCTTTTCATGTTGGAAAAAAGGGGAAGGATGAGCTTCTGAAATACAGAAAACCCATCTATAACCGACCAGCCTGGTGTGTGTAACAGCTAATGCTAACACCAGATGTTGATGATGATGTGGAACAGGTCTATTGTTTACCAGAGCATGCTAGCATTAGCTAGTTAGCACAAAACATGAGCTGCAGCTGTGGCTGGTGGGAATGTCAGTTTTGGACAAATGAAACATTTCACTAGATGAAAAGTTATCAGAATCCATCCTGCGTGTGGAGAATAAATATCTTCCACTCGCTGCTGAGACATTTCATTAAACAAGAAGGTCATCTCGTTGTGTCAGCAGAGGATAAGTTAGAGGATCATCAGAGTACCATCATCCCTCTGGAGACCATGAACATCTGTACTTAACAAGCAATCCATCCACTCGGTATTCCAACCACCAGACTGACGTGAAACCATGTAGCTACTGTGGCCAAAAAGTCTAGTGGAACACGTGGATGGAGGTTGTCTTTGTGGAAGCTTTATCTAAGCCTTGTTTACTGTACAATATGGCAACCAGCAGAAAACAACTGCTGGATATGTGGTAGGAATAAAACATTGCTGGAGATCATTTAAACATTTAAAATAGCTCAGAGCCTTTTTCACTGAAAACTGGAACAATGAGCTTCAACTACAGACTGTACTGCTACATGCACGTGATCTTTCACTGGCTTGAAGGTCGTCTTTGGTAAGACAGTTGCTCTCTACATGCAGACAGACAGTAAAGAGCCCATGAAGAGGCAGAGACAGAGAGTCGGGTTGGGGGCTGGGAGGTCAGGGGGATATTTGGAGCTGTGACTCTGTTCCTAATATAACTGGGTTTGGAGTGACAGCTGCTGTGTGTCCTGAAGCAGGTGGGCTGTGTTCTGTGTCAGAGTGATAGTGGGAGGGGACGGACAGAGGCATCCAGACAAATCTAAATCAATGTTTAAAACCAGAAATCCTGTTGACCCCATAAATAACCCGCACACAGTCCCTGCTGCTTCAGAAAGTACAAAGTATAAAGTTCTGATTTTCAACCTTCAAGTTGGGGACCATCCTCAGCAGAAAAAGAGCTCATTTGTTGCATCTCAATGAGTTTAATGAAGTGTAGTCAGACTTCTGTCTAATCACGCTCACGAAGGTCTGCAAGAAATCCCATCAAACAAAATTGGGATAATGAGACCTCTGCAAAACCTGAGGCAGCAATTTTAAGTTGGAAAAGGCACCGCATTGGTTTTCTGTCTGGATACAAACAGGTTGCAGAAGAAAGTGCAGTTTTTAAAAGTAACTGAACTCTTGATGGTGTTTTTAAAGTCATTAGAGCAGGAGGTGGGTGGGTGCTGCTACGTGTCTGATACTCAGTACATAGATCATTTAGCTGATCACAGTGCTAATCAAACACTTGTAAACTCAAGTCTGACGTTAAGTCACAAGACTTTCTGCACCTTGAACTTGAGTCTAGAGACTTGACCCGAGTGGAGGTCTGCTGGGAGAAGGAGCTCGAGTTTGGACCAGAACAGATGATCCACAGTTTAACGTTGAATGATTTGGAAGGAACTCGTGAAATGACTTTTAACCCACTGAGACACAGAGACTGGTGCTAAACAAGACCTCCCCACAACACACACCCCCTTCACCACAACTGACCCAGACCCCCCCCCCCCCGACCCATGCGCTGAGGCATGTGCCTCCTCCTCCACTGTTGAACCCTGACAGTAGGCTGCTGTCGGTCCACACTCAGCTCCTTGTTACTTATTTATAGCAGCTCGTTCTTCAGAGGGACAAAGTAATTGAAACCAAATGTGTTGCCGGGACAGATATGGGGAAGTGGGACGGCCGGCCCACCCACCCTTCTTCTCCCTCTCTCTCTACTTAAAGATGGTAGGAAACAGCCGTGGAAATCACTTTTCTTGCAATTTCATTTGTGAAGTTCCAGAAGTTCTCGCTTCACAACAAACAGACTCATTTAGCTGCTTCAGTCTCGGGGGCTCTGCCTTCGTAAAGTTCTGATAATGTTTCCCACAAAGTAAAAGCAAGCAAGCTAACAAGGAGGAAACGCAGATTCCACCCCCCCGCCCACCAACACCAACACCAACACTTACTGAGCAGTCCAAACAAGGCAGCGGAGCCACACTTACCATGCTTCCTCTGCTTCCTCTGCTTCCTCCCTGCGCTCTTTATCCCTCTCTTGACTTCCGTTCTCTCCCGGTGAGCTCTGCTCAAAGTGGAGGCGGGTCAGGCAGATAAAACTGGGACTGAGTTGCTGCTCAGAAGCTGCATGAGGCCTTCACTGACCACCTCTCTCTTTCTCTCCCCTCCCGGCTGCCTCTCGTGTCAGCTTTTCCAATAACAAAGTTCTCCCCGCCTCCCTGCGCTGTGAGCAGTTTCCTGGACGCTTGGTGGACTCCCCACTTTTCTTTTTTCTTGAAGGCTGCTGCTCTGCTGCTCTGAGTCGCAGCCCTGCCTTCCTGCCAGATTTAGAACCAGAGACACATGTGGGCTTCTGGTTTGAAGTTTAAAGAGGCAGGACTTGACTGAGAGTGTTGTGTTGTCATGACGACCCTTCCTTCTCCAGCCCCTCCTGTGATTTATGAGCAACAATATGGAGGCGTGTTTGGAAGGTCCCCCCCCCCCCACATGTGTATTGTGTGAAGCACATGTGTTACATAGAGTCATACAGTACAAACAGCGACAGAGTTTGTCTTAACTCTTAGGAACATGTTCAAAGTTCAGAAGCTCCGTCAGATCATTGCCCTTCACTCTGAATCTGAGCTGCGCCACACATCATGCACCGGTTATGTGGCGGCAACCCACCAGCAGAACGACCAGCATTATGTTCAAAGTAAAGAACATTGTGCATATTTAGATATAAAAACTAGTGAAATTGACTCTCATCCTGCAGGAATCCCCAAAAGATGTCCGCCTGTAGTGTGTCCTGCGTGTCTTTATGGTTATGAATACACCTCCACTTCATCTGTAGCTGTTAGGCTGCAGGATGCTGCGTTAGTTCAGTGTCAGATCAGAAAATGCTATTTTATTTTATTTTATCACAAACATCCTGCTGTGTTTTGTTGCTTCAGTTCCAGAACTGGTTGACTGAACTCCTTGCAGCCTACATTTCCTCTGGCTCAAAGTCCATCCCTTCTTATCACAAACAGCCTTTCAGGTTTAAAGTCAAGTCCCATCTTTCTGCCTGAAGTAAGTCAAGTCTGAAATTTCAGTTTCTCTCATTTAAATTCAAGTCTCAAGTTTATAGCGTTGCACATTTTAGTGCTTTTAGTTGCATCTCACACCTGCGATGTTACAGGTTTTTAAGTGACAGGCCATTAAAAAACACAAAGTTTGCTTTTTAACGTAGTGCTGAGACGTTCTGATGTTGCTTTGGTACGTTTCAGGTCTGGACCTGACTGTTTCAGAGAGGTGTTGACTTGAACTGTATGTTGCATTTAACTAATGTTTAGTGGACCCTCACACACATGTGAGTGTGTAACGTTGCGGCCTCACTTTGCTTTGGCAACTGGTTTTCATGGCGGTAAACTTCGGGTGAATTGAAGTACGAGCGAGAGAGCACGCATGTGTGGGAGCACGTGCAGGAGAGGGAGGGAGTGATTTAGAGAATGCAAATTCCTCTCCTCCACTTTAATGTTCTGCGGCCTGAGAGTGAGGGAGGAAAAAGCCTCACAAAGCTTCTCCTACAAAGCTCCACTTTCTTTTCTCCGCTCTCCTCTTCCTCGCTCTTCCTCCCTCTCCTCGCAGCCACACTGATCCCATTCTCTCTGCCTGCTTGTTTGTGCTGAGACTGATTTTGTAGGTTAGGGGAATACTTCATGCTTTGATGTTACATCCAGCAGTTTCACAGTGCTGCGCCTTTGAAAAGGAAAAGTAAGGTGCTGTATTATTAAAAGAGGTTAAAAATCCTTTTACATGTCCATAAAAAAGGTAAGTTGCAGAAATGTCCATTTTGGAAAATGCAGACCCTCTCTCACTGGCAGCACTGCCTCAGAAAAGAAAGAAAGAAATAAAGAATAGCAGAAATCATTGTCTAACAGGCGAGGCGAGTCCTGAATCTTAAGTGGGCGGCCGGGACGAAGGCGCAGACAGCAGGGGAACCTCGCGGATGTTCCCTATGCTGTGGCTGGGGCTCCACTTGATGATGTCTTAATCAATAAATAAAAGGGAAAATCCCTAATAGGCTTCTGGTAAAGAGAGGAGGAACACAGCCAGGCGCCGTGCGTAATGAAGATATAGTGTAGTCAAATCCGCCAGGGAGGCGAGGCACACGGTGGAGGAGATAGTGTGGGGGGGGTGGGGGTCTTTGAAATCAAATCAAATCAAATCCTTTTCAAACTCAGAATATGAGCAGGCAGTCGTGTTAAGCCATTCAGTCTCGCACTCTGGCAGGCAGCGTGTACCTTCTGGAAGATCTGGATCTGGGTCTGTTAAACGCCCCAAAGTGACACACTTTACTAATAATTAGTCCAGTTGATGGTGTTCTGCTTACATGCTCCACTATAAGCCATCGGAAAATAAATGTGTCACACATCGAGTCCAGCTCTCCACAACACATATTACCACTGTAGTTTTGTACTGGAACCATTCATGGTCCCCAGAGGATGAATACTAATGATTTTGGTGATCCTCTGACTTTTCCTCTAGCGACACCAGCAAGTTTACATTTGGGGTTCAGGGTGAAGTGAGGGCTGGATTACTATGCAGTGGTCTTTAAGAACTTTGATGATCACCTGACTTTTTTAGATCCACAATTAGGTCCCAATTCAAATGTGTGTGATACTGTTTACACAAGAAGAAAAGTGTGTTTCAATTCCAGTTTGGTTCCCGAAGGCCTCTTCTTTACGTAACCTGAAGGAAGTCTCTTTTACACAAGCGTCCTGGCTAAAATAGCAGGACATAGAACTTAGAGGTTACATATAACACAGGTTTGTCCAGCCGATCAGTCAAAGTCAGGTCCACAGCTACAGTTTTCACCCACCCGCTGCGTCTTCCACTGAGGTCACTTTGCCAAAAACCCTGTGATATTTCATCCATTCAATTAGATTATTTCTGCCTCTGAGAAACGTTGGAATAGCAAATAAACCTAAAGAGTGTTTTTATGTTCTGCTTGTGTGTAAATCCACGTCTGTCTGTACGGATGACAGAACAACCTCTCACTGTGTTTGTTATTGTGTGTGTGAGCTTTGATGGGAGGACATGCTGGACATCAGTGGTTGTTTAGTTTGTTCATTATTCTTCCGTCTGTCAGCTTTAGCTCTTCCATCTGTCTGCGTGTCTCTGCAGGTATGTCTCTGTATGTCATTCCTATAGTGATGCATAATGAATGCAGTTGTTTTTATTGTGTTCTTGTGTGAATCATACCTAAGGCAGGCAAATCCCCAACCTGCCCCGCTCAGCCTGAGTGTCTGGATCGTTGCCATCCGGCTTCACTGTGTGTGTGAAAACAGCCAATTACAACAACTGGGCAACGGGGTTTCAGAGCCCGTCCAAATGCCGGGCAAAGATGGTAGAACATGGATTGTGTCACAGATGTCATCATGAATAAATATGGATATTTCTTTCCAACTCCAACTAGAATCCCATAGCGCTCTCTCTCTCTCTCTCTCTCTCTCTCTCTCTCTCTCTGAGTCTTCTGCCTTAAATCAAGCGTCAGCAGTTCAGACATTGTTGTGATTAAACAATGAACCCAAATCCCTCAAAAAGGCTCTACTCGCCTCATTTACTCCACAATGCTCATTGAGACATCCTCTAGTTTTACTGTTCATTCTCATCTGAGCTCGATGCCAAACAGGTTGTTTATTCCAAAAGTAAATCCATATTTCCAAAATCACTAGCGGACAATCCTCGCTCCATATATTTCATGATTTCTCCTGCATCCTTCCATAAAAGGATTTCAGTGAGCCAGCTCGTGTGATGATTATGTGAATGCACAGCAAAGAATGGGGGGGTGAGACATTAAGACTCGTAGCCTACAGGTGGATGCTGGGTGGAGGTGGGGCTAATCTTACCTGACGTCAGTCAATAGCCAACAAAACCCACTGAGATTTTATCCAACAAGGTGCCTTTTTGTGTTTTTAGACTTCTTTTATTAGATTTATTTAATCATATACTATCATGTCCTACTATATGACATTCTGACTCATTAAGGACAGCTACTGAGTCACTGAATACTTCCAGCTTCCTCAGTGCTGCTGACAGCTCCAAACCTTCAGCAGGAGCCGGTCGCTTAATATTTCACTTTTATAAAGTCACCAAGTCCTGTATTTCATAATAAAGTCAAAGTCTGTGCTTTATCAAATTAGATTTTCCCTTTTTCTCTTGAGTACTATGCTATTAAAATGTATGCATGTATGGTGCATGTATGCTGGTATGGCTGTGGCTAAATGCACCAGGACCAGGATGCTGCCGGACTCCTGTCCTCAGAAGTTGTACTGATTAATTTATGTATGTTTCTGTATTGTTAACATTATATACATATATTTTGTTTCTCTCAGGTTTCATGGCGGTGTGCTCTCTAACCCAGGAGGCACGTCTTTCTCCATCACAGGAAGCCAACTCACTGAAATCACTGAGAGTGATCTGAAATCAGTTCAGTCATTGAAACAGTCAGTCGCCGACAGCCGATGCAAAGCATGTACACTCGCACGTGGTCGTATTCCTAGCCTGTCAATGGCCATAGTTGGGATATTTGTTAATGTACAGTTAGGTACGTTTGGGCCAAACTCAGTTGTACCAAATGTGCATTTAACTTAAACAGCAACTGTTGCCCATGAGATTCTCATTAGGAGCAAAGCTGCGATGAGCATGGAGACATTTCACTGCTGCAGAGTGACAGAGCCTGAAACAAGTGAACAAGTGCTATGGATTCAATTAAACAACAAAAGAAGAGGAACTTCAGTAAGCGCTCTAGGTGTGATAGTCAACTAAGCACAATGCTACAAGCTACTAGTCAGACACCTAGTACAAGCCCATGTACACATTTTATTGACCAAGGCACTGTGTGCAACAACTACGCTCACTTTAAACCAGGACTATTGCTGGAGCCCCTCTGTAACAGCACAGTATATCAGGTCAGGATGGCTTTGAGCCTCTTTACTGTTGCCATTGATTGATTGTTTCAAGAACTGTAGACCTGAGATGTGAGTCACTTTAAGTCCCATTCTACATAACCTAAAGATAAAATATGTACAGTCCATTTCTATGTTCACCTAATGCACTCGAACAGGCAGACTAACCTGTTCCAGCTCTCCTGGCCTCAAAGTTTGAGAGTCTGGGTAAGTTTTTAACATTTGGGAGTCAAGAGAGTAGATCTGAATTAAAAGAGACAAGGTGCCCAGCAGGTTAATGATCACGGTGCCACCACCAGGCTCCGGCCATCTGGTTGGCTTGTAATGTAAGCTGTTCCTGCTCAGCACAAACGAAGCTACAGAAAAGGTAGGAGGTCATTTGCTGACAGTGTGGTGTGAATCTGGTTGAGGATGCTTATTAGATGTGAGGTAAAGCGCAGCGCTTGCTTCCAGATAATTAAAATATGAGCTACAGGTGACAGTGAGGCTAACAAGGACCACAGTGTGTCCTGGTGGTTGCCACTACTCCATTAAGTGTCCTGGACTCTGAGCTTGAAACACAAAGTTAACATTTGGAAAGTCACAGAATGTCACACAGAAAGGTCTCTTTTCTGTAATGGTGGAGCCACAGGCTTGGATTCAGACATTATGTGACATGTGCTGCATGTTCACCTCTTCTGTCACACATGTAAAAGAATCGAAAGGTGAGACAACTTCAACTTCACAGCAGTCCATGCATCAGACCCTGGACATGTGATTACCTCCAACCTCCACAATTTAACTCTTGCAACACCCTGTTCCCCCATCGTCCACATATCCCCTCAGTTTCATCAATTTAAAATGCACACATTGGATGTATGGTGTATGTAGGCTGCTAATCTTCCTTTAGTGGCATGAAACAAACATCACCGCAGAGTTAAAAAACAAAGTTAGCGACTTGCTTGTGAAGAAAGTGAAGTATTTAGCAGCTAAAGAGCCAGATATTATTCTCCCGAGTTGATGGAGACCAAAAGAGCTAAAAGGAGAGCGGACACTGACTTACATTTGTCTGGTGGACACAAACACAACTCCAGTTATCTTAGTTATCTCTTATTATATGTAAAGAGTTTGCTTTAACTGTCGCTCTGCTCACCAGGTGCTCCTGGGAATCCATCACATCCAACTGGAACATGTGGTGGAAAGCTCTGCAAACTACGTTGACTTCTCAAACTTGGTTGTCACTTCAGGTCAGACTTTTCCTGCATCTACCTGGAAGAATACTGTATTCAGTCACTGGGAAACTCATCAAACTATGCTTTTAAATGGCAGTGCAGGCTGGATGTTAAACTCAGCCTCGTCTCTCTGCTCTCTCCACCCACACCGTTTGAACAGAGACCGGAGAGAAACATATTGCTCCTATTATACTCTGGCGTTTGGTTTTCCATAGAAAGCAGTGATTGTGTTTCCACTGGAGCGCGGTGATGTAGATGATGGCTTTGGCAGGCAGCAGACAGGCCTGCTCTGATGAGCAAACACTCATGGATGAGAATGGGAAGAGAAAAGGCATGAAAAATGGTGCTGCGTTTAGCGTCGCTTGGCACCGCTGCCGTGGGTTCATTGAGTCAGAAACGAAGACGCCGTCTTAGTGGGGTGTGACTGTCACTGCTGGATGACGGATTGCATTCTGGGTCCTCTGAGGCGAACACAGAGGATAGGATAATGGTTATGAAATAAAAGTCTCCCATACTGTGAAAACAGAGAACGTACAGTAACATAAACTGCGTCTTTAAGGTGAAACATGCAGCTGCACAACAGCAGTGCATTCACACAATGTCACCTCCTCACTTCCCTGAACAGATTGGGTTTGAAAAGCCATATTGATCAGTAAGCAAATGGCATTTTTGGCATGAAACATGACTCATTGGCACTTCAGGAAACAGGCTGACAACCGGGCCAGAAGAAGTCAATAAACTGGTTTCCACAAGGGGCCGAAATGCGCTCACTCCCTGAGATTGGGATATTACTTGAATAATGCCGTTGTCTGGTCATTAGAGGGGATTTGTCAAATCAAAGACGGTCGATCTTGTGAGTCACAGGCGCAGCTGCAGTGCAGACTCCTTATATAAGTGACGTACAGTAAGTTGATTATAATAACACACAGATGTAATTAGGAGAATGTAACTTGGCACCCACAACTAGCTAGCTGAAAAATACATGCCTTGAAATATTATTGCTTTATGAAGAAGTTATGGCTAACATGTTAGCATCCGGCCGCCAGCATTCATCAAGCAGACACTGAGGAAACATTAGCATTAGCATTATCTTGCTATTTAGCTGGCTGGTTGCTTTGTCCGCCTGCTGTTTGGTGCAGGGCAGGGTGCACGCTGCAGGTTTATCTGGGCACCTGGCTCAGAGACGGAGCCAACAGTTCTGTACATGTGATTTAAAACCACAACAATGAGCTAGAAGAGGCTTTTTACAGCAGCTCACAGAGCAGCAGAGTTAGTGAAAGTCCTCTATGGATTGTCACTGTAAGAAACCACATTGTTCATGTGAAGTGATTGATTAATGCAGCTTTAAAAGGAGAATCAAATGATTCCATATATTTTTTGACTTCAGGCTTCAAGTACAAAGTAAGACTCCTGCACTGGCTGTTTGTGAAGTGAAACACGTGGAGTTTGTCCTGCAGTGAGACTCTCACATGATCATTGTAGCATCGCAGGAGAGGCGCCAGCAGCTCGGCGCTAATCGCTGCTTAATATCAGCTGATCAAGATCTTTTCAGGCTACACTTGGGAATGTCATACGTGAGGCCAGAGCATGCTAACTTACATATAAAATACAACTTTTACTCTGCATTTCTTATTCATCCTGACTGAGTAAAGAAGAACGTATGAATCTGCAGCTCATCGCATATCAAGAGAATGGAGGAACTTCTCAGTCTAAAAGCTCCCATCAATTAAACACATGTACAAACTGTGACCCTCTTTAATATTATAACTTTAAGTGAATGCAGAACTGCACTTGTTTGTGTTCGTCTGAAAGAAAGACGTTCTTATCTTCTCCGTGTCCAGAGCGTCCGTGTTTCCTCCTTAAGTTAAGGAGCTCCGTAACATCTGGTTGAAAACATTAACTCTGGGCGACATTTCCGTCTCCGGCCTCAGCTAATATTACCCTCGTCCTGATTCCATGTGAATGCAGCATCGGCCACAGAAATCCACTGGTCTTTCAACTGTCTGAGACGTATTAGCAGAGAGCCGAGAGAGGACGCAGAAGAAAAGCATTGGAAGTAATGTTCCAGTGTTTGTGTGGAGGAAATAGAATGAGACACTGAATTATAAACAGGAGCATGAAAACAGGACTGTGTAGCTCCTGTTTCTGAGCATTTTGCCCTCGGCTAGATTTTCCACCTCTTTCCTCGCTACAAGGCACACTTTTCCTCCACGCAGCCGTACAGAGCCACAGCGAGCCGACAGGCAGCACGAGGAACAGTTCTTTTTAATTTCTCTAAAGTTCATTTATTCTTTTCCACAGCACAGAAACAGACTAACATGACGTGTTTAACAAGGCTTGAACCTCACGTGTTACATGATGCAGTCTATCAATCCTGCACAGTGAATGTTAAAAGATGTGTTGACCAAACTCCATAGATTGAAGATTCAAAGTCTCTATGTGCACGGAAGCATTCGCATCTGGTTTAAGAAGCGGTGTGATCACTGCTTTAAATATCAGCTGTTGTTAAATTATGCAAAGCCGCAGTTTCATTACCTCACTGAATAAAAGAAGAATTCATTATTCATTTACTCCCAGCGATCTGAGCACGCTTCTGCAAACAGGTTGCGCTGCTTCAGCCATTAACCTTTTTAATCTGAGGCTGTAATTCCTTTTCTAGGATCGGTTGTCTGGAAGAAAATGTAGTTAAAGGATGGAAAATAAATGTGGAATTATTTTGATTTCTTGGTCGTCTAACAAAAGAATCTCTCATCCACTGTACAGTGAGTTTTCAATAATAGAATAATTCAGGAATTACTCGTTTCAGTGTTCCCTCCTCTCTCGTTTCCTAGTAACTGGATTATAAAGTGTTACCTACAAGGTTAACAAGCATCAACACATCTGCCAAATGATGTGTTGTTTCCCAGGAAATGACTTCCCCTGATTGGTTGATTGTGTTGTTTGTGGAGAAACAGGAAGCCATTGCAGTCATTACACACCTGAAGCTCCGCACTGTGTTCGCTGGACCTTTTTACTCAGACGAGGAACTGAATGAAGCACGATTTTCATTTCTTAACCCCAGAAAAAATGTATAAACCCACAGCTGTTCCTGTTCACTGACATAGACACATAGAAGGTCAGTGTTCAGACCGTGCAGATACATGATGTGAAAGGAGGACACAAGGCTGAGTCAGAGAAGGTGGAGCAGCCCCAACCTTCATTCACACCTTCTGTTCGCATCAACAAACGACTGTAGGTACGAGTGTGTGTCAACAAATGAAAGCTGTTAATCTTTAACTCTTCAATTCATTTAAAGGCACTGCAGACCGACACACACACACACACACACACTACTTTGAATTCCATTTGCCCCGTAAAGCTCCTCAAACTCCTCTTCTTAATTCTTCCCTTCAAAAGCAAAGCCAGGGGAGTAATCCACAATCTCAGGATCTTCTCTCTTTTGCTTCCAAATGCAAATGGAAATCCTTGTTCTACAAACGGCTTATTGAGCGGTTCACAGAGGAAGCTGCTGCCTCTCATTCGGTTTCCTGTAGAAAACCGAATGAGCATTTCTATCTGTTGCTGAAGCCTCCGACGACCCCGCGGTGCTCACATTTCTCTCTTTACAGGGAAGTTATTGTGATGAACGGAGAGAAGTCATCAAGAGAAGGAGTTTAAAGCTCATCGTGTCTGCCACAATCACAAAGTGGAAGTGAGCAGCTTCTTGCTACTAGTTGATAAAACATGATACCCAAGGTTTCCTCACGTTTTCCTTTAAACAACAAGCTGGCATCGCGACGGCTGAGTAGTTCCAGCAATGGTTAGGGTTAGGAAACAACAGAATCCAGAATCCTGGTTTTACTTGTGATGATATACAAAATCCAGCCTCTTTCATGAAAGTCAGATGTGCTACACGCCCATCACCACCCACTCTCCGCCTCGCTACATCCAGTCGTACTGGATGGTGATCCTTCAGTTAGGGTGTAGGTCACAGGGATACTGCGCTGGACGAAGGGGCGTTATGGAAGTGGTATTATTCAAGCTTAGAGAGAACAAACACCACCCCTGTGACTACTGAACAAAGGCAAAGTGCCCCGCGATGATTTAAAGCTTATTAAGTGCTGTTGGGTTGAATCCCTCTAGAACTGTATCTATAGAAAGTGACTAAATGGACATTTCTATGCAAATGATTTGGAGGATCGCTGGCCTCTTTTACTCTTGTCATTAACACATGTTGCATATCAGCTGTGTGTCCAGATATGATGTGAAGGGACTACAGTGCAGACTCCTCTCTGGAGATCAGACTGCAGATATCAAACACGCGCTGCTGTGCCGGCCACAATGACTAAAATGAATTTTCGACCCGTACCTTATAATCGGAGGATTGCATTGAACGTGTTTAATTGCACTGAGCTGAAGCGAACTGAGTGGAATGGAGTCACGCTGAACTTACTTGGACTGGAGTGAACTGAAGGGCCATTGAATTTGCTGTCTATTGAAATGAACTTAACATAGAGAGTACAGACCTGTGCTGCCGGCTGCTGATAAGCAGAGTGCTGTGTGTGTGTGTGTGTGTGTGTGTGTAAGCCTTGTATCTGCTGTTTGATTAGTGTTGTTGGGATTGTTGCGACTGAATGTTAGACACTTCCATGCGAAGCAGTGCTTGGCAGACGCAGACTGAGCGCCGTGTCAGCGCTGGCAGTCGAGCAGCTGAGCTGTGAGTTGTATTTGTATCTCACAGAGTGGGAGAATGAGTGGGAACACAATGCTTTCATACTGAATGTGCAATGTAAACGCCATCAAACCTGGAACTCTTAAGTACAGTAAAAGAGTTTAGAGCAGAGAAAAGTGTAAACTAAACTGTAAAAATAAGAATGTGTCTCATTGTTCCCAATAACCTAATGAGATGTCTTCAAATTGCAACCAACATTATAAATTCCTCTCTCACACACACACACACACACACACACACACACACACACACACACACACACACAGTATGCTGTAGCAAGTCCACTTACTTTTGGCCATATAGTATATAGTCGACGCAGTAATATCTTCCTTTCATCCGAATACAAGCTTTGGAGTTGTGTCACATGTCTCCTAGCAACCCCGCCTTCATTATGGAGGCTCAGTAAAGAATCTGCACTAATTAAGAAATGTACACTATGACATCCAGACTCCACTCTCCTCTTGCACAGCTGCCAATCAGAGGAGCATCTCATTAGCAGAGAAGCTGCTGATGTGAAACAAAGACATGACCTGGTAACTTCCAGGTGCTGAAGAGGAGCTCTCAAGCTAATTGCTAAAATATAGATCATGGACTTTTAGTAAAAAAGACTCACATAGAAATAAAGATGATGTCGTATGAAGTGCAAACAATGATGTTAAAACAACTTAAAAGTAAACATACACTTCTTAAATCTGCCTAAGGCCTCATGTGTTCTTTAAATAAGGCTGCTGTTATAATTATGTTCCTCGTGTGAAATTAGAAAGTTAAATCAAAGTTAATAACTCTCATGAGTCATTTGCAAAGATATAGAGAGTTTTTAATTTTGGGTGCAGTTTCTCTCTTGTCCTTTCTCGGACCAACCACTAGAACCTGCTCCAGTTTCTGTTGTTCAGTTGATAGTCATTCATACAGTCAGATGCATTTGTCCAGTCCATTGTTCTTATGGGGCAACAAGCCGTGCGTCATGTGCTTTATCTTATCATTGCCCCGTATCCTACAGTTTGACCAGCAGGGCCACAATGACCGGAGTACGCAGCAGAATTTTGTCAGTAGTAAAAACATATTCTGGGGATATAACCGTGTCATTGGTTGCTTTGGCAGAGCTTGCACTTTTGATGTTTCATTCTCCCTCCAGACAAATTCATGCTTAAAGGCAAAATGATCAGCTGTTAGCCCCCAAACAGAAAGCATTGTATCCAGAGTAAGGACACCACATAATTAAGCCCTGGAGCATCCTTGTGTCTCAGGCCTTTCTCACATGAACTCCACCTCCAAAGCTTCACCTCATCTCTGAGCCTCTCCGCTCCGCTCTGACTATATCTAATCCTGCACGTCATCAGCGTGATAGCAACTCAGCAACAGTTTAGTGCAACCATTTCCTTAAATACTCGAGAGATTCCACTCGTCACTTCTCCCCCAGCTGAGCCAAGTCGGCTCCGTTATTCAACATTTAAACCACTGTTTAAATAATGTAACGGGGACCGGGGGATGAGGGCCGGGGTGATTGGGGAGAGGTGGGATCTGATAACCGAGCTGCTGCCTGACAGCAGAAAATGATCAGGAAGGAAACTCTCAGCGAACACGAAATAGGTCTTTTATGGAAGAGTAGGCGAGAGGTCGGAGAGTGAAGTCACGTCCAACAGCTCGACTGTAGAGACAGGAGTGTGTGTCACTATCATCGCACACATTAGAGGTTGTGATCCACGCCAGGAGGAAGTGCTTTAATAGATCACAGAGGCAGAAATGTTTTACCTGAAGGAGTCCAGAACGGAGAAAATTACATTTTATACATTAAGCAATTAGATTTTCTTTGTAATCTTCTTCGAAAAAAGACTGACCTCCATGAGACTCCCTGGTAAAATAAACAGTAACAATGAAATAGTTCTTCTAGTATAACGTGGAATTGGACAGTGAAAACACAGTCCTTGGGGACACATTGTGGAGGTGATTGATTCATTAATAAATGTGTTGATGCTGCAGCAGGAGGAAAAGCTACTAAAGACTTCAGTGACACTCAAACCAGCACGTCCGTGGTCACATGTAAAGACAGAGCGGACTGAAAGCAAACATTGATTTTTACAGGTTTCCCATAGTGTTGAATCGATTGCTGGCTCCCTTCATTTACGAGGGGATCCTTGTTTTTCTTTTCTTTTGTTCCTGCAGCTGCAGGCTTTAATGTCTTCACAGCTGTCTTTTGTGTATAATACACAGTACCTGTCTGATTGGTTCCCAGACTCTATTATCATGTAGCAGCCTGATAGACTTAACGTCCACCTAATAATGATTGTGAGTTGTTTAAAAGTATTACTGATTCCACTGTGTTCCTTAATTGCATGGTTGTGTTTTGTGCGTTTGTAGAGGACTGGAGCTGAGGGAAATGGTCTGAAGATCATTATATTTTGCAAGAAACACATCTTATGTGACCAAACAAACTTCTTTTTTTTCCTCTGTCGAAGTTTAATACTAATGTTTCTAATTGCTAATGTTAATTTATAAAGTTTAAGTTCTTGAAACTGGAAACAGAAAGTCAACAGAGGTGCATCCAGTCTGCTGATGAGGACTGTGTGATATGGTCAGCTCCAGAGCAGCTACTAAGCGGACCTTAAGGTGAGATTGATTTGTCAACCAGACAAAATGCTCAATCAACATATCGACTTCCAGCAGAAGGTACAGTTAGAGAAGAACCAGGGAACATGTATGTGGATTTAACTGCTATAAACACACACTGGATTTCCTCCATGTAAGAATCTGGAGCTCTGCACCTTCTAAATCTCCGTAGGCTACATGTTCTTCTTATTATAACAATTGAAAAGATCCTTACAGACCAACAAACACTGCATCTACAGATATAATAGGGCATAAATGTAGTGATCAAGCAGCAGGTCCTGGGGGGAAGAAAGGAAGTAGAGTATAGTGCGGTCAGTAAAGTCATCATTTGTGCATAGATCTAACACACACAGCGCAGAGCTTATAAAGATCGTATTTCTCTCTACAACTGAAGGCACGATCTCCTGCGGCCTCATTACCAATATCATAGAAATACATAGCCTGGGACCCTGATTTGTTCAATAATTCAGCTACTGCTGCTCCCTTCCCTCAGACTGCAGCTGCCGAAGGCAAGTCTGGAGAATGGTGTTAATACAGAGCGGGGAACACAACTCCTGTGTGTGTGAGTAATAACGTTGGGCAATTAGATGAATACATCAGGAATCACCACTAAATCCACTGCCGCTGGAAATTCCCTTGGTTATACAATTATTATTTGACTTAAATTACCTGGATATTTGATATAAGAAGTCAGAAAATAGTGCAACATCCTCATACTCGTGGCTTTGCTCAGAAATACCTCGACAAAAGAGGATGGGACTGTCAGTCAAAAAGAAAAATGAATCATAATAAAAACTTGTTCAGGAGGGCTGTCGTCACATGTATCGAGACTAAGTCAGAGCAACACACAGTCTGAAGAGACTGCATTACATAGGGGGCAGAAGAACACCACAACAAGCTGAGTTTAGTCCCGACCATCTCCTGAGAAAAGCATCTGTCTGCTGTTCGGTGGAGGCACCTGCATGCAGATGTACAACCACTTAAAGAGGCTGGAAAGCTCCACAGAGTCATTGATTTATTGTTAAATTAAAAAGAAAAGTTAATTAGCAGAGCTTAAACAGATGATACAAATATCTTGTTAATGCATTTTATGGAAAGTGTGGATGCTGCAAAGCTTTGTTGTCAAAAATCAATCCCAGCTAACAAACCTCATACATTTGGAAGATGGATCATGTGAATCCAGCAGCAGCTTAGTCTTAAGTGTCTTTTGTCAGAGCTTCCCACCAGCACCTGAATGCAGCAACGCATTACTTCTTACTGTGTTCCATCACAGCAGACTTTAATGTTCCCTGTGATAGACTGACGACACACAGCTAGTTTTTAGTCCCTGATGAACTCACACTGAAGTAAAGCAAAACTATAGTTTAGAAAAATACATTCATGATTACAAAAAGCCTTGGTGTTCTTTTAAAAATGATCTTTAGCAGAGCAAACAAACTAAATCTGCAGATAACGGGTTCAAACGTGTGACAGCATTTTACAGTGTCACACCAGCTACTGCAAATGTTTCTGTATGTTTAGGGAAGGAATCAGGTAAGGAGGAGGAGGGAAGAGATTAGACGAGAGGAAAGATGAAAAGAGGGGTAGAAAGAAAAATCTAAAGATAGAACCTGCCAAAGGCAACACATTAATGTTTCCATCTGCACTCCGTGAGAAATCACAAGCCTATCTGCTGTGTATTTATTCAAAACATCATGTAGGCTTAGGTCTGCATGTCCTTAAAGTTGTACAGTGTTTTGTTACTTTTACAGAGTTTAGAGGCTCATCTGAATAATTCATATTCTTTATCGACCTCTGTCAGCGGCCAATAGGAACTGCAGCTGCATCGATTGAACCTCTTTCACAGAGTTTGCTCTCATACCTCCTCGCAGCTCATCTTCTTCTGGAGCTGTAGTACGCCACCCCAAAATATACACTACAAGAGCAAAGAAGAATGCAGAGACCCTGCAGGAATGTTCTTTCTTGATGTTTTGTTTTTACCGTGGCCCTTGTTTGACCCTATTAAAGGCGCCCAGTCAGTCCTCATATAGCGTTCAGAGTGGTGCATTCATGTGCTTTCAGGACTGACGGGTTTAACTCCTATATGAACTGAAGACACACCATTTTATGTGGCACTAATCTCAGTGGAAAAAGTAAATATTCACTTTTCCACCAGGTACCGTGCACCCTCCAGTTGCTCGACACCAGTCCTGTCTGTTAAGTCGCAGCTGTGTTTGATTTTGTTGAACTGTGAATAACTGGAGTGAGTGGATGTAAAGATATGTTGCTATAATGTTCGCTGTTACGTTAATTATGTCCATGAATCACTAGGAGCATCACTAGCATCACTAGGAGCATCACTAGGAGCATCACTAGCATCACCAGGAGCATCACCAGGAGCATCACTAGGTGCATCACTAGGTGCATCACTAGGTGCATCACTAGGTGCATCACTAGGTGCATCACTAGGTGCATCACTAGGAGCATCACTAGGTGCATCACTAGGTGCATCACTAGGAGCATCACTAGGTGCATCATTAGCATCACTGGGAACATCACTAGGTGCATCACTAGCATCACTAGGTGCATCACTAGGTGCATCACTAGGTGCATCACTAGGTGCATCACTAGATGCATCACTAGGAGCATCACTAGGAGCATCACTAGGTGCATCACTAGCATCACTAGGTGCATCACTAGCATCACTAGGTGCATCA
>JAVQJD010043569.1:0-12344 GCA_036023655.1 Nannoperca australis
GAAATGTTAAAAGACCAAGAAATGTAAAACGACCAATTTAATGGCATATTAATTCATTTATTGACTCATTTATTCATTTATTTATTTATTGTTAATTATGGCAGTTTTGGTCCTCCATATTCACGTGCTTCTATCTACTGAACAAGTGCTTAAGTACAATTTTGAGGCGCTTGTACTTATTTTCATTGTATTCTGCTTTATACTTCCACTACTATTCAGAATGAAGTACTTTTTACTCGGCTACATTTATCTGTTAACTTTCGTTAATTTGCGAATTCAGATTAATTATGCAAAATATAATCAAATAAATTGTATTGTATTATCATAGGTTAAGATAGGATAAGACAATTGATACCCAGGGATAATTTACAAGCTACACAGCAGTATATCAAGTCAATTAAATTACACCTTTACCAGTTGCAACATTAAGTGATGTACACATTGATTATATTGTATAATGTTGTATTTATAATATAATACGCATTTTTCTGAGATGGGCCATTCTGCATAATGAATATTTTTACTTTGGGTACTTTAAGTATATTTTAAATGCTACCGTGATTACCATCCGATCATGTGGCTTCATGGAGGTTAGAGAAAGAGTGATTTCTGCTCCCAGACGGTTGGGCCTCACTTCAAGCCCGAATCTGGAGTTTCCTGTTTGTGTTGTGGGAAACCTTGTGACCATGACATCTCTTCTTCCCAAAGGATTTACCCTCTGCTCAGATACCTGGGTTCACTGCTTCACATCAGCAGGGTAAGTGCTTGCTGTTTATGATATAATGGATGTCAAGAGTGGACTTATTGATCTGTTGTGTAAGTCTTTGTGAGGTTTGAGTGACAATGAAAGGCTGTTTCTCTTGTGATATCTTGACATCTCCTGACTGCCCTGTGCAGTACTTTGCATTGGTATGGCTGTGGTATCATGAGCTTATTTGTCTTTGGAGGTGGTTGTTTGACACATTTATAATGATGCCTCATTGTGGTGCTCCCTTGCTGATGATTAACCTATTGGTGAGGTGTACTCATGTTTGGCTGGAATGATTTCCCCTCAAGTTGTTGCTTTTGTTTTGGGGCTCACTGCAAACTCAGGTTGCTGGTAGAGGCTTATTTTGAATATTGGCTTTAGGGATGGAATTATTTTGCGCACAGCTCATTTATATAATGATTTCCATGTTATATTGGCTTTAGGGGAAACTCAACGTGGCTTCTGGTTATCACACAAGGCACTACATCCACACACTAAGAGAAATATATAGATTCAAAGTGGAAGATCTACATGTCAACTCACTTTGCAATTAATATCACAAATAGATATACTGTACGCTGCTGAGCTCCTGTTCTACGGCTCACACTGCTGCTATGCCAACATCCAAGTATTGATGGTCCTCTGTATATTCCACAACAAAAGAAAAATAAACATTGTCTGCTAAAACATTTTCTCTTTTGTGTATGTGTCAAAGTTAATGATGAATTTGCGGCACATGAGATGGGTTGCTGGGTTTAGATTTATTCATCTCAATTATTAGATGGTGTATTCCCCGTCGTTGTTTTGAGGTGTCTTGTTGGGATTGACCACACGGCGGCTGATGTCTGGCCCACACACGGTAGAGTCTTTATAATAGCTGGTGTTAAGCTCTGTATCTAATGCAGTTTATTTTTACCACTCCCCAGTCTCTGCTGTTCTGTGCTGAGCTTGTTGTTTTCTTGTGGGGAGTGATGAGGTCAAGTCCAAGACACCAAATATCAACTCTATACATATTCCATGTGTGTTGGCTGAACTGAACTAATATTAATGTATGGAGAATGGAGCCAAATGTTACTTTTAAATCCTAAATTATTTAGACCCTCTAACCACATATTGTTTCATACTATTTCCACATCAGATGGGTATCTTGTCTCCTGTTTCAAGGGATGAGGGAATTTTGTTAACATTTCTAACTTTTGGGGATTTTCTCTGATGTTCGTATCCTGAAATATTTCCTGCATAAATATTTATTCATAAATGAGCATTATATATGTTGTCAGTAAACACCATAACAAGGCGTTGCTTTATGTTTTGGATTCAAAGGCCGATGCAGTGGTGAGGGAGCATCTCATGAATAATTAAGGAAACCGATTGGAATATGACGTTACATCTACATGATAGCTCATCCTTGATGGTAAATATTGTGCGGCTCATCTTTTAATTGTGTATTTTGGTTTTGTTGATTCTCTGGAGGAAACAAACGTGGACTTTCAAGTACATTAATTAATTCTCAAGGATTATACATTTTCTGCTGCTCTAATTTTCATCTTCTCATCACAGTTCTCACTTTCTCTCCTCTTTATACACCCAACAGTGTAGACCCCAAGACCTGTTGACCAGTAAGGGAACTGTATGGTTTATTCTATGTACCTTTTTTAATTCACAGTGGTGTTGTTTAATTGAACATAACCTCCTATTAACCCTAAAATCACACATACACACCACAGTTTGTAAAATTCTGAGCATTATAGTTCTGTTCTCAAAAACACACCAAGTCATTGTACTTTTGGAAAAGAACTGCACACTCTGTTGGCTATTTCTGTTGGTGTATAACTTTTAAGTCAGAGTGTTTTTCGGCTTCAGTGTTCCAGCATTATATCTACAGACACTGTGACCTCTCTGTGTCGCCTCACATGTATTTTTTTGTTTCTGATATCCAGTCCACATGGAGTTTGTAGCCTGACTGGTATGAAGTTTGGGGGACGAAAGCTGCTGCCCTTATTGTCTGGGTGAGAGTGCCCTTTTCAAATGGCAAATCAAAACATTTTCCTTATTTGTTGGCTGTAACTGTCATCTACATGAAATAGGAAACATGTCATAAATGATAATGATAACAATTTTGTCAAAATGTTTAGTTTTACTTGATAAAAAGGTGGTGCTAAATCTTTTTCACCATGGACTCAGTTTCCATTAACAAACCACATAAGAAAAATATTTAGTAAAAATTTCTTCATTATTAAAATAAACTTCCTCATTGTCTTCCACATACACAGTTTGACAAAGATGCATTTAGACAAAAGGTCACTAGTTAATCCGGAGGGCTGAACAAATACAAACTTTGTTTTACCTTGTTTTAGCGTTCCCTGTCAAGTGTAATATCCAAAACTTCCACAAACTACGACTCCAGTACAAACTCGCTTATAGGTCTACCCTGAGGTCCTCTCTATGTAGGTCACTCTAGACGCTCCTTCAAAGGTTGCACATCCTTACCAGGCGTCTGCTGGCTTCTCTGATTGTGAGAGGAGCAGCTGCATGAAACTTCTGAACTCCTCACTCTATACCCAGTTCCCCTGCAGAGGAGCCTGACCTTGAATGATTGTATCTGCAGTTTCTTTCACTAACCAGAGGCTGTAGCCACAGGGACTGCACATGAGCATAGACTGTGAGGTCTTGTGGTTGCATTGAAGGCAGTAATTCATTCATCCTTATGCATCATTGAAGTCCCCCAGGACTGCTGGTTCCCACTTTTTCTAGTGCTCGTCCAAAAAGACTTGCCTCTTTTCCTAACTGTACTTACATACTTATACTTTAGTAACATTCTCAATGCGCTTTTACTTGTGACAGAGTATTTTTTACAGTGTGGTATTAGTACTTTCATTTAAGCAAAGGATCTGAATTCTTCTTCCACCACACCAAAGCAGATATGTTAAAAACATCTAGGAATGAGTCTTACAGTCTGCGATGGGCAAGTATGATATTAATAACAGACTGATAACAATATCAAATATTATATATTAACAAATATCAAAAAACAATTTCCCTTCTGGGATTAATAAAGTATTTCTGATTCTGATCTGATTCTGATTCTGATAACAACATCTGACAAATGACTGGGAGTGATGGTCATCTATGAGCATCGAACTATCCATCCATTTTCTAAACCTCTTGGAGCTGAATGTCTCTGAGGACATATAGAGGGCCGATGTGGGAACAGAGGGCCACAAAGACAAACAAGACAGACACACTCAGACACAAGAGAGAAAAAGATGCAGAAGATGCAGTTGCAGCAGGCGTCATCATGACAGGAGTTACATATGACAACTTTTGAATCCATACTGAGTTAAAAACTGCCCTGAGACAGACTTGGGCAGCAAACAAGTTGCTTTTCAGCGCTCTCTCTGGTGAATCAAAGCTTAACTCATTAAAAAAGGATTATCATGGGGATTGCCACGTTATGTAGCCATGTAAATAGCTTACTCACAGTGTTGGCTGTAGTCAGTTAATATTAACTAGTGACTGACAATTCTTTATAATCACTTTGGTGACACAAATTACAGGCAACAGTTAAAACCACAATCAACCTACTTGTTACTATATGAATTCCTTTGCTGAAAGTAAAAGTGTCTGGGCACATCATAACTTGATAAAAAAGGTCCCAGAGATTTCAACATCTCCAGAAATCAACTTTCAATTTGCTCGAGGTAGGGCGTTAGTAATTACAAAACTGTGAGATCAGACCATGAATACCAGCCCCTCGCCCACGTATCATAACAATAATTTACTGCTCATAATCATTTCAACACATCAGTGGTTACATAAATGTTAAATTGTGTCTTTTTATGCAAGGACCCAATATATTCTTCTAGCACTAATGTTGTGGCCGACAAATCCTGTGCTCGGATTAAGAAGTAAAAGCACTTTAGAATCAGTACCACGCAGGTCATAATTATACACTATAAGTGTGTTTTAGTGGAATTAAATCCTGTCAAAAACCATTTCAAATACATTGTTATTGGGCAGGTAATCAATAAGATGGCTGGCTTCAGTGCGTTTGGGTCCAATTCAGCCTGTAACATGTCTTCCCAGTTGATGGATGATTGTAGAAGTGATTAGTCCAGTCAAAGAAAATTTTAAATTTACTCAGTGGCCGAGAAGTTTGTAGGGTGACATCTTGTGTACATTCACAGTGATGTGAGGTTCTTGGTGCTGAGTGTGTGTTTAGGGCTCAGTTAAGGGGCTTAATAAAGCTGAACATCTGTGATGCTCATTTGATGACTCCAGTGACTGCCAAGTCATTTAACTGCTTTTTTGGCAGTAGTTGGATAACTGTTAACGTCCCAGCTGCTTCTGCCATTGTCATCTCATTGTGGGAGACTGTAGAAACAACAGCAGCCCGTGAGTATGACCACAGAACTGCTGTAGAAAGGTTTAAGGCCAATCTGCAGTATTGTTTGTGCTGTCAACACTTGCTCATTAGTTTCAGTCTGTCTGAATAATGCTTTTATCCTGTGAATGATATGGTACACTTACAGTAACCTCAAGTACAAAAATGCCCATCGAAAAACTTTGCAAATTACTCTTTTCCTCTACCTTGTTATTTCTTCTTGGCCCAGAAACTAAATATACTTCAGAAATCTCTGGAGTGAGTTCAAGTGTGTCCCTTCCAGACAGTAAATGTGGGCAGGAAAGCCCAGTAAAATACCATGCCTTTTAGAAATAAGATGAATGGATGTTTAATGAGAAAATGGTTTGGAGATGATTGTATGCATATGTTGTTTATATTATAATAAGACATTTTCAGTGGCACATACAACACCTGCTATGTTGAGAGCAGCAGTACTCTGCTGCAGAGAGAGGCTACTGTCAGCTGAAGTGAATGTTTTTTTTTCTTTACATTTGGGTTTGGGTTTGATTCAATTTTATGACGGCTGTCATCCCTGCCACCCCCACCGCACACTGCTGGGACAAGACATGTATATAGAACATAATGCAAACTGAATAATTTAAGTAGGACAACTTTTGTGTGAGCTGGAAAAGAAACTGAAGACATTTCTAAGTTTCCTCCAATTTTGCTGGGGATGAGACTTGGAAGTTCACCACTGTCGTTTATTTCGTACTTTACAACCTGCAAAGACAAACGGTAGTTAGGGGAAGTGTGATGGTAAACAATGCAATTAGATGTAAAATATTTGCAATTCTAAGTGTGCCTTTGTTTTCTTTGTTTAAAGGAACTCCAATTACCACCTTTTCTAACAGCTTTTCGTTTTTTAGATTTAATGGGTATGAATGTGTGGAAAGGCAAACTGAGGACACTGAAAGATGGCTTGTTTTGAATGTAAAAGCATTGGTCCTAACTAAACTGTGCATATGTACATGTGTCAGTGTGTGGTGGCTTTTATTTTGATGAAAGGTGGCTTCTACCAAGAAGAACGCCAGTAATTCAGAATTACAAAATAAACAGCTAAACAGGGACATATAGTATAATTCGTTACAATATGTCAGGTACCTATGAGCATTGTTAAGGGCATACATCTACCTAGAAGCAGATTTAGGTGGATCTAAGGATTGATTATGGTAAAAGCTAATGTAACCTTTCATTTAGAAATGTTAGCAAACATCTTGATTCATACTACTATATGAGATAATGGTTATAGCTCTGTCATCATTCTGCATTGTAAAGACTTATTAGAGCATGAAAGAACAAAGTCACTTCTGTCTGTTGTCTCACTATCTACCCATTATTCTGATGGAGATGCTACAATCAAAATCATGGTTATTATTAAAGGCACAATGTCTTGAATCTTGTACTCAGTAGTTTCTACAAATGAACAATAAGAAGTAAACACACACAAAAAAAAGTTTTCTTCTGAAGTAAAAAGACCAATGTTTTGATTCTCAGTGGACAAATTAAAAATAAAGGTATTATCCATATTTATATTATTTTATATTCTCCTGCGTCAATTTAAAAATGAACTAAAATACATTCTGAAACATCTTGGTCTTATTTTTCAATCTCCTCATTCCTAACGTACTTTAACGTTTCCTTTATTGTTTTCATACATTTTAATAGTTTCAGTCACATAATTCTAGATCTGAAAAAGTCATATCTTTCAAAAATAATAACATTTTATTAATATTAAGAGTATATTCACTTCTGAATGACGCTGACCCCTACGTCATGCAGTAATCACTTACTGTATAGACCTTTGTTTATCTGATGTCTAGAGAGCTTGTCCATGTGTTTTGTGAAAATTCAACTGCATTCCTGATAGAAACATATCATGGATATACAATATATAGATAGGATATTGTTTTATGATAAGAACATCAATACGTACAGACTCATGTATCCAGCAGTTTTTATTTGATTTTGTAGGAATATCAATATTGTGAATGTGACAAATAGAGTGAATGTTTATGAAGAGTTTCTTTGAGACCAACCAATCAGCAACCAGCAGTATGACTCAGTTTTTTAAATGAACCTCATCTGTCGCTGATTTTAAATAACAAGGCATAACACTTAAATAACTTTTATAAAAGTAGTCATTTTTTATTAATTTTCAGTTAAGGCAATCCAATACAAAGCATTTCACAATATGACAATAATCATGTACAATAAAAACCCATTTAAAGGAAAGTAGGAAGTCATGCAAATCAGAAAACTCAAGAGAGATAAACAAGAGAAATTGTGGGATAAGACAAAAAAAATCTATTTAAATAAAGTGTGTAACCGTAACAGCTAGAGTTTTGAACCACTGGTCAGACATAAAATGTTTGGAAAACCAGGCACAAGAGAGAAGAAATAGCAAACAGTCCATAGAGCTTACTGCCATGTTTGGCATTGACATGCATGTAATCTGGTTGGGCTGGTTCCTATTTTACAGACGCCGGCACTGTGTGTAAAAACACTCTTTAATGTACCCCAAGAAAACATGCAGACGATCCATCATACTAATAAATCAGGGTTTTAAGAGGAGATGAAGTCACCATAATATGACATAGAGATGAGAGGATGGCTTGTCATACAAACTCATAAAAAAATAAAATAAATATCTTCGAAACAGTAATATTCCCAAAAATATATCAAATGTATACAATAAGCACTCTTCTCAAGGATAAAGTGCTGTTGGGATCTATTTGCAAACCAGTTGATACATACATTTTACATTGTAATATAAGTCTTCTCTCATTTTTTCCGCTGTTAACTGTTTCCTCTCTTAAACTACAGAGATTTACAGGCAAATTGCTGTTCGCCATTTTGACCACCATTAACTAATTTTCTCTCCTTCACTTAAGAGCCATTATTAAGGCCTTTACTGTGCTACATTAGACAGTTAAATCTAGCCTTTTCAGCTCAGATTAATTCTGCTGCTGAATCGCTTTGTCAGTTTAAAATGAAGTGACAGCTTTTACAGTCTATTTTACTCATTGTAGCATTGTTTTTGCACATGAAGGTCAAGGTGGTTGTGTTGAAAGAGTGACAAAGATGCTAGCGGTGCAGTGCGGCTGCACAAAGCTAAGGTAGAAATGCTAATGACATAGTTAGTGTCACTAAAAATAATTAGAAACCTATTGGAAAGAAACGTTGTTTTTGCAGCTTGAGCAGAAATACTATGTGGTTTGTCAGATGACAGGCATAATGGGGAAGGAAACAAGGATTGAGCGAGTGAGTTTTTATCAATGTGCCCTCTGTTTACCTGTGTGCTTACTGATCAAAACATCCCTACATGGATCATATTCCTTTTAAATTTCTTCATTTTTACAGTGTGATCTCTGCACTTTTGTGAGGCAACACATTATAGGACTGTTAGGGATTTCTGTTGCATCACTGTGCAAGGATGCATCTCAAATTACAAGCTTCATTACTGATGTGGACAAATTTGATTTGTTACGTGGAAGCCAGTTTGTTTGTATTTCTTCACACTGAACTGACGTCACAGAAAGACTGCAGAAAGCCAAACTAAGATTAGCACAAAAGGATCCCTCTCTACCCTGCGGTATAGACAGATTGTTAATGTGTTGACAAATGAAAGAATTACAAATGTACTGAATGTAATGAACATAAATCCCAAAGCTCTGGAGAACACTTGTGAACTGTCTCCGACCAGAGAGTACACTGCGGCAAGAACTGGGCTGTATAAAATGTAAATCTCCAGGGAGGAACACTGGCTGTGATTGCACTGACTGACAGCGTGAAGTCTATGACAGCGGAAGTTATGGGGCTGCTGATGCGTGGCCGCTGGGAGCTTACAGATTTGCACTGACATGGTAGTGTCTGGGTTCCAGAGGTGGTGTGTTTGGGATCGTATCTGGGCTGGATTACCCCACTCTGGCAAAAATTTGATATGGACCCCAATTAATTGCTGCACCCCTTCCCCCAAATCAATTTGCAACATAAACCAACCAGTGTTCTTGCACTGGTGTGCTACATTTCCCCCATGCTTGTCCCATTTATTTAATTAATATGTAACATGCATAGACATACATATTAATAGAATAAATGTATGCATTAACTGAGGAAAGGTAGGAAAACTATATTTTGACACAATGCATTTCTACAAGTCATGTTGTCAAGATTAGGCAGGCTATTAATCATTGCCTAAAGACCCTTACTTTCCATATATATTGTGCTTTAGTGGTGTACATCACCAAAAAGTGGCAGTTAATCAAATTACCACAATGGAATGTGGAGCAGTTATCCGCTTTGTCAGGTTGGTACTTTAAAGTATTCAGTATTCATTTTGTTGTAATTTGCCTTTTATTTTGTATCTTTTATTTACGTAGTATATTTTGAATTTACTGTTAGTTACAAAACCAATGCACTTTTTGTGGATTATAAAAACAAAAAGAAACAGATGTTATGATTCTTTGTTTCATGTTCCTAATGTGCAACACAATCCTTTTGTGATGGAAATTCATCCTTTCAGCACTCAAAATGATAAAACATGATTAACCTGGTAGCATCCTAATTTTGTCCTTGGTATAGAGACAGGTTGTCTTGTGCTTTTTATATGCAATCACTTCAAAACAATTGGTGACAACTTCAAAATGGATAATGTTATGTTATTCAAAACAGATCTATCAAATGCCCATGCCACTCTGAATAACATTCGAGAATAAATATACTGGGATGTAGGAGATTCAATTCTCATACAACATGCTCTTATAAACATTTACCTAATAAAGAAGAGAATATGTGACACCCTATGGTATGATTAATGTTCAGCATAATAAACTGTAAACTACGCACCTGTAGTTTTTTCTCCATCATAACAGGTGCATTAACAGATATGGAGATAATCTCCAAATATAAAAAGTAATTCCAGAAGGGAAAAGGTGCCTAAAAAAGATCACTGTATTAGGCCAAACCAACGAGTGACAAAAGTTCAAAGTTCACATGTCCTGATACACTTAGAGAAACAACCACAGACAGGCACAAGTTTTAACCACGACACGACCTTTTTCAACCAACCTGCTGTCACATCAGATGAGAAACAGTCACCGCCTCAGTGTCGATTAAAAGGCTTTCGCCAGTGAGTCCTGGAAAGTTTGCAGCCTCTCTTTAAGAGAAATTAGCCAAATGAATATATCACAGAAAAAAAAAAAATGCTGCTCCAACAGTCACTAGGAGGATACGGCACAAAATTCAACACCCATTTCCTGGTGCATCAGCTCCTGTTTGAACCTAAGAACAGGAGGTAGAGAGTTCCTCCTGGACTCTTGAGTGGCTTCTGCATGCTGTCAGTCCTCCAGTGAAAAGCAAAGTGGAGGGCTTCAGATCTGTGTGTGGTGGTGCGTGTGTCCAGGCGGTGTGTAGGGAGGTGGCGCCGGGTTGGGTTTGATCCCCCGGCTCTTCATGTAAGAGATGAACTGGTCGGGGATCTCTGCTAGGACGTCTTTAGCGAGCCGAGCCATGCTTAACACATGGTTGCCTGTTCGGTCCATATAATCTCTGAATGGAACAAACTGAGGAAGAAGACAAGAAAGTGTAATATGTGCAATGTGGTTTGACAAATAATCCACAATACTGACCTTTTGTCATTTAATAGAACATTGCACAGGACTTGATAACACATGGTTTCCTCTATGTAGCATATGTCATCTGGGTTTTTTGGGCTATTGTTTAAGTGATTCATGAAAAGCTCTAAATACCTTTTGACAATACACAAGTAGGTTTTGGGAGCAGCCTGGTATACTGAACGGAGAAATTGAAAGGGATCACATTTAAGCCGCCATGTTAATCAACATTTGCCAGATCCTACAAGCTTTAGGATGCTGATCTGTCACTAATCCTGTGCTCTGGCTTCCCTCAGGAGTGAAAGGAAGCAAATGAGCCAAAGTGAAGTTTTTCTACAAGGGTTTGTAAAAGTGCTTTGGATTTTTCAGTTTTTCGTATTATTCGTCAAAGCACATCAAGGGTTTTGTTTAGTAGAAGCGTAAAGCCAACTGAACCCTGACACATATCATCACGTGATCAATTTAGTTAGTGCAGAAGATGATTGCCAAAACAAAGCCATTAAATACTGTAAATTGCATTAGGCATTGGTCCACCTCCGCTATAAAACACTTTGGGAAACATTGCACATCATTGTTTGCTCCCTATTCATTCACTTAACTCTTAAGTTTTGACACTACAGCAACAGAAAGATGAAAGGTCGTCTGAAATACGTCGATAGTTCTGTGAATAAGACACATAAGCTTTCCTAGAGTAACATGTAATATCAAACATTTTAGCATGCTTGTCTTCGTGGGAATTCACAGGAAGCACACAGATGTCCTAATCTGTCAGAGTTGCAAGTGCCAACAGATGGTGTTTTGTCAGAAACAGACATTTTAATGTCCCAGCACAAATGAGGTAACAATATGAATGTACAACGCAAACGTACAGTATTGACATAGTGACAACAGTGTTGTCTGTTGTGTGCACACACTCAACATTTCTGAGTTATTCCTTAAATTCTGACACCACTTTTTCTGTCTGTTACTTCAGACCAGTTACTTTTCTCGATGTCTGCAGTGAATACAGTCAAAGTTGCTATCATGCTATAAAAGGCAGTCACCTGAATTACAGCGGCAAAAATTTGTAGATTAGTAAAAGTAAATATACATTTTTCCAGGTTCTCAAATGTGAAAGTACTAAATGTTAATAAAATGTTTTATAAACTAAATGATCCATAAATTGTCAAAACAATTGGCAGATTAATGGATAATAAAATGAGTTGTTAGATGCAGCCCTAACCTGAACAATGTCTCTCTCTGCCAGTTTCCCCCGGGATGAGATCCTGATGTCATCACCATCCAGTTCCACCATAGCTGGAAGACATAAGTGTGTACATACACTCACACACAGTGTGAGAACAAAGCAAAGGCAGCTGCCTTTAGGAGAGACGAGGTTGATACACTGATGTAAAGGTTTAGTTATAATACATCATATTAACACCACATCTTCGTCCCCCTCTCTCTCTCTCTCTCCCAAAAATTTCTGCAGGTATTTCTGCCTCCGGCGCTGTGGAGTCTGGATCTGTGGTTGCTCCTGCTGCCCCCGTGTTCCTGCTCGACCGCCAGTGTTGCTATTGCTGTTGTACTGTACTGCTTT
>JAVQJD010043574.1:0-32137 GCA_036023655.1 Nannoperca australis
CCTCCACCCCTGCAGCCGCCCTCCACCTCTGCACACCTCCACCCCTGCAGCCGCCCTCCACCTCTGCACACCTCCACATCTGCACACCTCCACCCCTGCACCCCTCCACCTCTGCACACCTCCACCCCTGCACACCTCCACCCCTGCACCCCTCCACACCTCCACCCCTGCACACCTCCACCCCTGCACACCTCCACCCCTGCAGCACTCCTTCTTCCCTTCAGCATTTCGTTCCCTCTCCTCTCTCTCTCCTTTTATTTTTGTGGCTTCTGTAACTCCGTCACGTCTTTTCTGTCCCTCCGTCCTTATTTCTTCAAGTCTTCCCTCCTGGTCTGAAATCAAACATGAGAAGCCCAGTGAAACTGAACTGGACGTGTCTTTGATGCTGTTCAGTTTCTAATCCTCGTACTTTTTAAAGTAAACTTTTGTAACTACTTTTATGAATCAGGTTTCTCAGTTCAGAAACATGTAGATTTTACTGACATGTGACTGTGGCAGCCATATTTGTCTTCCACTCATCTTTCCGTCCATTAGCGAAGGGGCAGAGAGGCGTTACTGAACCTCATTTCCTTTGGAATGACCCTAATTATACGGTCAGGAAATCTGAGATAATTAGCACTCAGGATTTGAGATTTGGTCCTTAACTCCCCAAAGATGAGGTCAACCAAGTGCGTCAGGAACCTGCGTGGGGGAAGTCAGAATCAGCTGATGGACCTGCGTCACTTTATCTGATTAATGGAGGTGAATTATTCTGATCTGATCCCTGAGAGTTTGAAATCAAAGCCCTTCCCTTTAACGAGGCTGATCTACGAAACTATTCAAAGGGTTTCAATACTTTTGCTTCCTTCCTTCAGTTCTTTTTTTCCCCCAGTTTGGGATTTCCTACATTTCCCAGAATTCCACAGTGCAGCTCCCAGAAGTTTGAGTTTAGGCAAAGTTTGTTTTAGTCCTTTGAGTAGTGACAAATGCTGCTCTGCTGAGTTTTAAGATAAGATGAACCTTTATTAGTCCCTCAACGGGGAAACTGCAGCGCTGCGGCAGCAAAAAGTAGAAAATAAAAGAAATATATACACAAAAACTAATGAATTTACATTCTTAATTTGTTTTTTGTGTATATATTATTTACAACATGGCGCTGCAGTGCATTGTGGTCTGTTTTGTAGTTTGAAGACTGTGTTTGGGGGTTTCAGGATTAGCAGAAGAATGAATGAATCTGAATCAGTAGGTTTCCACGTACACAGAACTACATTTGGTATTTCAGTGCATAACAATAGGTTAAATAAAACTATATTTAAACTTGTGGTCATATTTAAATATTGTGATTGCCCCATTTGAACCTCTCACACCTCTGAAACCCTCCCTGGGTTGATGTGATGTTCAGAGGTCATGTGGGATGTTGAAGGTGCACGATCACCTGTGGGGAGTTACTTGTATTGATTAGCTCTCTCCTGCTCCTTTATGACGTCCTCGTGGCTCTAACCGTTTTACTGCTCGTCAATCGTGGCTTCTACTTTTACTTTTTGATTGATCGTTACATCACCGATGCAGAAGCTGCTGACGTGTCATTGATTTGTTGTTGGATGGTCTCAGACCGTGTTTCTTTAATATGATTCATGTTGGAAATTAGATGAATGAATATGATGTTTTTACATATAATCATTTATAACGTGTGTAATGTAACGAGTCTTACTTGCTTTAATAAATAAATCAGAATCCTCTCTTGTGGATGATGTAAAGACCCAGTGTGACCTTTATTTAATCTGCCTCTAACACCAAGCTGCAGACCGACGTCCTTGTTCACATCACAGAGCCGAGAATAAATCTCTATTGAGCCGACACAGAAGGAGAGATTAAAAGACAGCTTCACTGATCTGAGTTCAGTCCCATGATGACTTGACGGTGCGACCGTAAGACTCATTTTGATTGATTGACTCGTTCCAAGGACAGAAAGCTCAAACTCACACCTCCAGTCATTCCTCCAGCAGGTGGATGTCGTAGCTTCAGTGTGAATTTGCTGCAGTGGCTTTTTGTGCCTAATTACCTCATTTGTGCTGTTCAGACATCAGTCTGGGACTAAGCACACAAAGTAAACGAACCTGACGGGAGATTCAACATGTCGTGTGTTTTCAGCTCTCACTAAGTCTTTCTGTTTGAAATCAATTCAAGCAAAGAAAACATGAGGAACATACGCATGTGATATTATAGTCCACTGATTGTGAAGATGCCAGAAGGAGTCGGGCTGATGTTTCTGCCATGGAGATGTCCGTCTGTCTGTCTTTGGATGACATTAGGGACATTCAGCGTCCCCAGAGGATGAATCCATAGGAAGCTGGTGATGTCCTGACCTTTCACCTAGAGGTCAAAATGACCGGATACCTGAGCTGTTAATGCAAACACTTAGTACGTTTGCATTAGCAAGCATTAGCATTAGGCTCTGCTAATGTTCACAGGGCTCCTCTGGGACCTCTCCCAGACGTGTGAAGCTGTCGACTCCACATCAGTGTGTTCATGTCTGTGAAGCTGTCAGCCGGGAAGCCACCCCCCCCTCCCACCACCACCACCACATCCAGGGGTCAGGACATTCCCCCGTTAACCACCAGGTTCTGCACCATCAGCAAATCACAGCCTGAATACCCTTTTCTCCTCTCCCACCGCTGAGCTGCCAGCACGGCTTCCCTGCGGCGATCGCTGCAAACATCTGACCTCCTGCCGAGGCTGAGAAGTGGCGTCGGGGTCACCTGAGGTCTGTGGAGCATTACAGCAGAGTCCAAAATCACTACATAAGAAAATAATCACGTCGTCAGTGAAGGAAAACTAAACACCAAGACGTCTTCTGTGTGGACGAGGACGAGGCCTTCCTTCACTCTCAATCCTTCAGATTTTAATCTTGTGGTCGTGGATTTGAAAAAAGACGTGTTTTGATAGAAGTTGAAAGAGAAATACTAATACTGGAGTCTTGGAGATTAAATCTGGTATTTGTTGATGCCACATTAGTTTAGATATGTGAACCTCTCGGGGAGATTCCTCCAACAATCCTCCAAAGTACAAAGTCTGCAGCCGCTTTGTGTGGATGATGTTTTTATTTCAGTTGCATAAATAAGAGAGCTGACTTCAGAGCTGAAGTTGCAGACATTGTAAAAGTCCTGTGAATCCGAACGCTGCAGCTGTCCGGGCCTGTCAGCAGGTGTGAAGCTGCTTCTCCTCAGAGGTGATACATAATAGTACTGTAAGAAGATGGCCGTCTCTCATCTCGTCCTTGTGACTGCAGTCGTTAACGGCGTCCTCTCCCACCAGTGTTTGCATATCGCCGAGCAAATTAACCGTCAGAATTGCATCGTCTGCACTCTCTTTATTGAATCTCGGCGGCAAATTGGTTGTTAGGAATCCTCAGGGGTGGTATCGGCACCGGGGGGGAGCCCAGCGGGGCCGAGCCTCTGCTGGGCTGGAGGGATATAAAGTGGATTAATGGAGAGGTGTAGGGGAGGGTGGAGGCTGTACAGGCTGCTCTCATCATTACTGACACATGACCTTTAATAAAAAAACATCCAGAGCTGAAGTTTAAACACACAAATCCACTTCGGGTGCCGAGGACGGCGTACATTACATTACATTTCACACACTTCTTTGATGATTATTTCTTCTCGTCTTGCTTCGTGTGGATAGATGGTGATACCAACATGGCGGATGTGTTGCTGCTGCAGGTGATGTTTAGTGTTTAGTGTGCCTGTTTGAATCTGTCCGTCCGCCTTTCGTCTCGTCTAAAACCTTCTGGTTGGTTCTATAAGCCTTCCAGTGCCTCTCCACTGTACCTCTCCATCACCTGAGACACCAGCTTCTTGTCCCTTGTGATGGCGGGAGGTGTGCATGTACTCCTCGTCCTCCTCTGTAACTGCATGAACACCCTGCTGGTTGTTTTCTGTAACTTTAGTGTTTGAAGGTGTTAATGTCTGAGTGAGTCTCAGATGGTGCGACGGGACTCGCATGAGCAGCAACGTATGTGTTGATACGCCGCTGAAAACTTCATTTAAACCATGAAACTGAAACTGACCAGTATCTCATGGTGCCTAATGTTTGCTAGCTTTAGTTAGCTAAAGCTAGTTAGCATAACTTTATACAAGTGAAGCGCTCAGAGCCTGAATCTCGAGTCACAACGAGGAGGACTTTAGACTTGATTGGACTGGTTTGATCAACCTGTTGACCAGAACGCGCTAGATTTGTATTGATTTATACATTTCTGTTTGTTCAGAGCTGTGATTGAATCTAGAATTGAACTTCCTGTTTTAAGCTTTTGGATCAAAGCTGTGTGAATGCCACCTGTACTCACTGGTGATCCTCATGATGTACCTTTTACGAGCTTTATCACACAAACTGGATCATATCGAGTAAACATGGATCTCTGCTCGCTGCAGGATCATCTCTGTCCTCTGGATAACTTTGAGGAGAAATGCTCCGATTTAATGTAGCGGACAGGAAGTACGGTCAAGGTCTACGCTACCAGAGAGCGCTCAGACGTCAGTTAAGAGGCGTCTGCTCTCAACTATCATTTCCTTCTGGTGAATTATGTAAAACTCTCCCGTCTGTTTGGCTGTAAAATATTCATGCTGTTATGGTTGTGCAGCACTTGAGCAACTTTTCAGAGACGTCAACAGAGCCTAATGGCAACACAACAGGCCATGAATGATTCAGGACGTGGGAGCAGGTTCAGAGAAGGACGCTTAAGGGCACAGCAATCAATGGTCCACTCTTTGTATTGTAGTTTGGTAGGTATGTACACACACTTGTTCTCTATTGTCTAAAAGATGTTTTAATACTAATACTGTTCCTTCATAGAGACACATAAAGAACAAGTAAATACAGGAGCTACAGACCCTGAACGCACCCTCCATCCCGTCAACAGGAGCAACTTCTGAGGCGTCAACGAGCAGCTGGACTGTGCTGCAGTGTTTCTCTCAGCGCCGTGACTTTAGTGGTTTCTCTCTGGAGACTTTGTACGTTTGACACTCAAATCTTGTTAGAATGAATCGTCATACAGGGTTGGTCGTGATCGTTGGTTGGTAGTTATGTTTGTCTGACGTCGCCCAGAGTGGGTCGTCCATTAATCCCGGGGTTGGAGGTTCGATCCCCGGCTCGTCAAGTCCACATGTCGCGAGTGAACTTGGGCGAGACGCTGAACCCAAGTTGGTCCCGATGGAGGCCGGCACCTTGCATGGAGGCTCCATCGACATCGGTGTCTTTGTTAAGGTTGAAAATCGCCACAGAAGTGTCCATAAGTCAAATACCCAGTCTGTTAAACACACACTACATACAATTTAAACTAATCTGTCACAGCAACCTACAACCCGACTCAGGCCGTGGGCGCCAGAGTCGTGAGACGTTTATTACCTTTATTGGGTACAGTTATTCAATCTAATACCTTCACAGAGTTTCTAATGTTGTGCAACAGCACCACTAACTGATCCCAGTGCTGCCACGTGGAAGTGACTGTCCACTGAACCTGCTTCTGGACTGTACATAACACATTTAGCATGAAGCATAACGTCGTCCAGATTTTGTTTTCTGTCAACACAGTGAGGAAATGTTGTGGATGAATACAGCAGCCAATGGGATGTTTTATCGTAGCTTAGCTTGTATCTATACACGTCTCATTGTCTCTTCATTTGTGATGAGTTTTGCTGCGTTTATTTATCTTGTTAGTGATAAATGGACGTTAGCGAGGGTAATAACTAGCACATTGTAGGATTCAATACTAAAATGAATACAGAAACTTTTCAGTACACTGAAATAAAAGGATTGTACATCGTAAAACCTCTCACCAGCGTGAACTCCCGTTTCCCATGGTGCACCAGTCTCTACACAGCTGTAAGAGTGTGTGGTGCTAACGAATAAAAGAATAAAAGGACATGTTCCACAGAGGAGATGGAGGAGAGTATTGGACACGCAGCGCTGCCTACATGTTAACGGTCCGTGCTGCTGTGTGGATCTGCAGCTGGTTGAGTTTATTTAGTGTGGTTCCACATCATATATCATCGCAGGGTGCTTAACTCCACGCTACCTGGAATATAGCCAGGATATTTGTTTGAGTGCATCCAATAAATTTCTGCTCTAAAAGGGTTAAATATACATTATTGTGGATCATTCGGCTCTTTAAAACTGGATTAAGCTGCGTGGAACTGGATTAAAATAAGTATTTAACATACATTTATATACATAACCAATTACATTTACTCATATATGCATGCTTATACCTGTACGTAATGTGTGTTGCTACCTGTTAACATTACCAGGGGAAGAACTGTGACAATAACAAGGACTTTGTGTTGATGCTACACCAGTAAAGATAGAAAACACAGAAATCCACGAAGAATCAGTGCCGTCTGACGAACCTGCTCAGCTCCTTTTAGTAAAGTACACGTCTTAAAACTAGAGATGACAGATTTATTATATACTGTAAATTAGAGATAAGATAGAGATCTAAACTTTCCAACTTGCCCACCGGTGATGTACTGTGTGCGTACTGTTAGAGCTCCAGTTATAGATACTATGATACAGAGAGAAGTTCCCAGTATTAATAACCTTCTCGTTGTGCTTTATTTAGGCCCGATCACTGCCCAATGACATCTGATCAATTGCTTTTTGATCCTCTGGTACCCGATCCTCCAGGAGGCCAAACAGTTTCCAAAAAATAAAAGATATTTAATATAAAGTCACACTTATAAATGTGTGGAAGTTCTGTCCAGTTCCCAAAAACAGCTGACAGGAAGTGTGATTTCTTCAGCTGTGTCAAAATAAAGTGCTGTTACTCCAGATTACAGGAGCTGAAAGAGAGAAGTTATTATACAGCAGCAGTTAGTGAAAGTCATCCGTAGAGGAGCGGCGCCCCCTAGTGGTCGAATGAAGACGCTGCCGTGTGGAGGAGCATGAGAAGAGTTTTATTGTCACATGCACAGGAAACAACAGTTACACTATACAATGACAGTTTTACTTCTCTGGTCTTCCTGTAACAATAAATAAATACACACACACACACACACACACACACACACATATATATATATATATATATATATATATATATTCCTAAATAAAGAGTATAAGGAATATAGCTAGTAATACATCTGTATATTCTGTGTGTCCGACCTGGTCTGGTGGGTTTCTTGCTGCTGTGTTGTTGCTGTGCAGGTGAGCTGCTGCATGTTCTGACCTGCTGTTTTGTGTCTCTGCAGGTTTCTAATAGTTCTGGGATGTTTGATTCTGGCCATTCTGACAACATTCAAGGAACACGAGATTCTGTCTGCACGCTGGCTGGTTATTCTGGTGAGTTTTCCCCCTTAAGTGCCTTTTTAAGGTGGTAAGAAGACCTGTTACTCCCTCACTGTCCTCCAGTTCCACCCTGTGTGTCATGTTGTTCCAGATCTTCACTATAGATGAGATGTTTCCACTTAAATTGAATTATTTGCTGCATCTTTGGTCCAAATGAAGTTCAGAGGGTGTGAACAGTCTGCGAGACGAGACGGTCACAGATTCGACATTAAAACATTATTATTATTATTATTGTATGGAATTGTACTGTTGTTGTGTGACTGACATTTCTTTTATTTCCTTTACTGTTTAGAGTTGAATGTTTTCTCTAGTCCTGTTGCCTTCTAAAGAACTTTAATGTCTTAAACTCCAGCGGTCCCCCTTTTAAAACAGACAGAGTTCATCATCAGCTCAGCTTCAGTGCGGCCACGCGATGTTTCATGTGCATCCTTTCATGCACTTTTCTCCAAACAGATGTGGTATCTTTACAGTCCACCTCTGTGTTTGACTGTGCAGCACAACACTGTAAAGACAAAGGTTAAAGAAACCTGTTTTCACCTGTTTTCTAGTGCTTTAGTGCAGTTTGTCTTGCAGCTGCTGCTGAGCTTTGTTCAGGGTTGTTCTTCATCTCTCTGTACAGTTGTATCTGTGGAGAGGAGGAGGTAACATCTGTCTTACCCTAAGTGTAAGATTTGTCTCACCGGGAGGAATGTGACTTTATCGTAAAGTAATAAACTCAAACACCAAACAAACAAACTGAAACGTGGACGGTGCCACAAACCCTGGTACAATAATTCAGTTTCCTTTCCCCTCCTCCACCCCCGAACAGGAAACCTTCGCCATCTTCATCTTCGGAGCAGAGTTTGCACTGAGGGTCTGGGCGGCAGGATGCTGCTGTCGCTACAAAGGCTGGAGGGGGAGGCTGAAGTTCGCCCGCAAACCTCTGTGTATTTTAGGTGAGGAGCTGGAATCAGTTAGACTTCCATTATTATTATTATTATTATTATTGTTGTTGTGATGAGGGCCTGTGTCGGCCTGTTGGTACCGTCAGAGCAGCAGAAGGTGAGCAGATACCAGGCAGATACTCAGTGTAGCAGAGATCCCAGCGTGTTTATTGATCATGAGCTTCACACATGGACTAACATGTGGACGTTTGCTGGAGAAGAACTCCCTCTGCACACACAGAAACCTTTAAAACGACTTAATAACCCTGTAAGAAGAGAAAACCCACGTTGACAGATTCACACACTGACTTTACAAAGCAGTGATTGATTGACAAGCGTCTCCTTGTGTTTCCTGACACATTTACTGTCTTTGGGAACTTTGGGTCTCCACTCGAGTTTAAAGAGAGGCGTCCAACAGAGCTTAAGAGCTTAGAGTGATTCATGTAATGCTTTGATGACATTAGTAACATGCATGAAACCCCGAGTGCGCCTGAAAACACAAGTAAATGTTATATTGTGTCCTGTTACAAAGTGTTGGCAGTTCTGACTAAACTGCTCTTTGTGTTTCAACTAAATCTTATTAAAGCATTTTGAGTTCAGTCACCGCTTGTCAGGAGTTTCCATGACGACTCTGCTGCGTGTCCTCTGCCTCAGACATCTTTGTGCTGATTGCCTCGGTGCCGGTGGTGGCGGTGGGGAACCAGGGGAACGTGTTGGCCACGTCCCTGCGCAGCCTGCGCTTCCTGCAGATCCTGCGGATGCTGCGCATGGACCGGCGAGGAGGAACCTGGAAGCTGCTGGGCTCCGCCATCTACGCGCACAGTAAGGTAGGAACGGACCCGACTCGGTTTACTGGGAGCTGAAGAAGTGCAAAGTGTGAAGAGGAAGCATTTCGCATACAAGAAACTTGTTTTGGTGCAAACAAGAGCACAAATATACACAGGACATCTTCAATAAACCCACGAAAAGCACAGAGAGACGTTTAGAATAGAAATGTACAATATAAAGAAGCATAGAAATGAGTTTGTGCTCATGGAACCTAAAAAATAAGGATTGAATGGAGTTGACTGTCAGCGAAAGCAGTTAAAGTGTTCAACAAGCTCCTCTGCTCCTTTCTATTCCTAAATAAGAGACAGGAATAAGAGAAGATGAACCTTTGTTACCCTCAGTGAGGAAACTGCAGCGCTGCATAGAGATCAAATATAGCATGCAAACAATACAAAACAATATTTATATATACAAAAATCATATCATATGAATATTTCTACTGCACAGTGAGTTATCAGTTGTATTACAACACCAGGAGCAGTGCAGATTGTAATAATACATATTTAATTAAATATTTAATTTTAAAAAACACAACCACAAACAGCTGCTTCGGATAAATATAGTGGAAGTGTTTTCAGGGAATGGAAACTCTGAGAAAAGCAAAGAGAGGAAGGAAAATCAAAAGGGATGCATGTCAATCATATATTATTTATACGGTTTAGATTCTCCGCCTCCTGTCTGGACCCGGCGTTAGATGAAGTGAAAGGAGTGGAAGTGAGTTGAAAAGTGGGATTGTGGGACTAGAGAGAGTTGTTGTACCATTGACCTCCATGCTCGTCTCTGCAGGTTTGCACTCGCACGTTTCTAATGTTGCTTCTGAAACGGTGTCTTGATAAAAGAAAGGATGCTGTTATCGCCTCCTACAGCAACACACCTCGGACTGAAGACTGTTTTCATGGAAGAAATTGGAGAAAGAGACGTCTTTAGTTACAAAGACTGACCCCACGTCAGTGCGGGTGAATAAATGTGTAATTCTGCACGTGTAGGAGCTGATCACGGCCTGGTACATCGGCTTCCTGTCTCTGATCCTGGCCTCTTTCCTGGTCTACCTGGTGGAGAAGGACGACAACTCCATGGACGTGTCCAACCACGAAAACCCCACCGCTCAGGCCAAACCACAGGACTTCGACACCTACGCCGACGCGCTGTGGTGGGGGCTGGTACGTCCACTACACTACGTTTCTGTGTAGTGTTATGCTCTGTGAATTAAGCCTTAAGTCCTAATTAACATTGCTTAAAGTTGTAATCCTTAAGATTACAACACGGCACATCAAGAGGTAATTACAGGATGTAATTGCATTAAACGTTTCCAAAATGAGGTCTGAGTTCAAGAAAACCTTAAAGATTAGTCTACTTTTCAAATTGTAATGATATGAAGTCCTTAAATGCATCGCTGTGAAGGTCTCCAAGCAGTGACTGGTCATGTAGTCTGGCTTTAAGGGACCATCCAGTCTTTCTGCTAAAGATTTTACCTGCTGCTGCGTCCTCACTACATTTCTAAAGTCCCGGTTTAGTGTCACCACTGAACGTTGGTGCTGTGAGGTTGTCTGTCAGTTTGTACCTTCGACATCTTCAGAGTTCAGCGTGGACAAACTTTGGCCAAATCACAAACAGAAGCAATTAACTGTTTTTGAGATGCTTATACTCTGCTGCATTCAAGTGTCGCTGGGAATGTCCCAAAGTGTCTTTGAGCACGATGCTCAGTCGCCACCGGCTGCATGCTGTAGATGATGAAAGCCTGAACTGAACAGAACCACTGCTTCTTTGTCATCGTGGTTCTTTGTCTGTTTTGCAGATCACGCTGACCACCATCGGTTACGGGGACAAAACCCCGAAGACCTGGGCTGGGAGACTGTTAGCCGGCACCTTCGCCCTGATCGGAGTGTCCTTCTTCGCTTTGCCTGCAGTGGGTATTCTCTCCGGTGTAGTTCATATAAACCCTGCTGCTCGTGTATCACCTGCTGAGGTGGTGTTTGACAGGAGCGCTCTGATGACGTCACAGAGAAACATTAGCTAGCTGTGTAGCATGTAACTAGCAAGTAGCTAACTGTAAGTAACTAACTGTAAACCAACACAGAAACTCCATGAAAGTATAAACTATTAGTTTAAACATGTTTTAAAAAGCTTCAAGACTCTCTTCACCTTTAACCAGCGACTCTTCAGATGAACTGAACTGTGTTGATTTCCCGTCGACTGACGTCCAAACGGCTGTGCTTGCTGTGTCTCTTTGCCCTTTACGGTGGGAGCTGACGCCGTGAACCCTGACAGACGAGGCCGTAAGAAGCTTTCTGTGAGATGACCCGCTGGTATTTATGTCGTTTTGTGGCTGCAGGGGATCCTGGGTTCAGGTCTGGCTCTGAAGGTCCAGGAGCAGCACAGACAGAAGCACTTTGAGAAGCGCAGACATCCGGCCGCCGGGCTCATCCAGGTGGGTCAACGACCGCTACTGAGTTCTCTGCTGTACGCTCACGGAGGTTTATAAGAATCTCCATCTGAACTGTTCTGTCGCTGTTTCTCTCAAGTCTGCCTGGCGATATTATTCCACCAATCCAATCAGAGAAGACCTTATTGCCACGTGGAGATTTTATGAAACTGTCATCTCTCTTCCCTGTTTCAGGTAAGTGGATGTGCCTGCTTCAACCTTACGTTTCCATGAAAGACCTGAACACGAAGTACGTTGTGTGTTGTGCTGCGCCGGTCACAAACCTTTCTGTTCCTTTAGTTTGCATGCTGATTATTAACGTCGTTGTGTTTTGTTAGACGAAGCTGTTCAGAGAGAGTTGTTTCCCTTTAAGTCACTGACTTACAAACCAGCTTGTTCAGAGATAGTCAAGATAGTCGTCGTTTGACGGACGTTTAAGCCAATCGTCTGGGAGGGATTTGGGGGAAACAGTCGGTAGACGTGGTGTTGACGGCTGGAACAAACTGCTTCTGTAAGTGTGTGTTTCTGTGGTTTCGCTGGTGGGCGATCATGTTTTAAAGCGTAGAGGTCGGTCAGACCATTCCCCCGCGACCTGAAAGTATTTATCTGTATATATATTTGCAGAATATGGTGTAAATGTTAACGTTGTGCTCTCTCTCTCTCTCTCTCTCTCTCTCCATCCAAAGGAAGGATCACTTGGAGGCCATGGCGAGGTAGGTCACTGCTGTTTGATGATGTCCAGCAGGGGACAAATGGCACAGAGTCTCTCTGATGGCACTTTAATTAGCACCACATGCTGGAAAGACTAATGAAGGTTTCCTAGAATAACCCTCGTTCGCTTCCTGTATTAATTCACAAGTGGAATAAATCTCCCGGCTAATGGTTGTGGTAAATATGTGGACCGTGATAGAAACTCCCACTCGGCCCGCTCTGCCTTGCACATCAGCTCATTTGATGAGATTTCTTTCAGAAGCCGATTAGTGAGTTCATTAGTTATGTTTTAATTATGAGTGACAGTCCAGATGGAGTAATTAGTGCCCGAGATGGGGTCTTTGGGTCGGACCATCTTCTTTTTTCTCCGTCTCGTGGAGGGAATATTAACGAGCCTCCACATCACAACGTGTCACGAAGGATGAAGGAGGTTTGATTTGTGGAAGAAATAAGCTGAGTTTATTGCAGTAATCAGTAGCTTGCATGATCTACACCTGCCTGCACATCTTCAAACACTTCACACCAAAAGACTCCGTATGAGTAATAAGTGCATGTGGCAACGAGATGACGAGCCGAGTCTCTTTGGTCTGAACTGGGCTTTCGACAGTTTGCTGATGTTCACTTTGGTTTCATGGGGATCAAACCTGACATGTGTGTCACAGGACAGTATATATATATATATATATATATATATATATATTTATATATATATATATACTTAACTTATTTAATAAGTTAAACTGCACTACATCGCAAGTGTATGATTGATTGTCTCTGCAAGTATGTTTGTAAAAAAGCAAAGAAAAACTTCAGTGAGGTCCTTTTTTTTAAGATCCAACCAAAACCTGACCTGGAAAGGGAACAAGCTTCCCCGTCCGGCTGACGTGCCCCCCCCCACCCCCACCCTCCATCGTAACATAGCCTCATTACACTGCAGCGCTCTGCTCCGACGCCTCCGGGCCTCCGCTGAGCCGCCATGTTCACCACGCTGGATGAAGTTACTGCAACAGGAGCCCTGATAACACCGGCTGGTGTTCACTTCACTCACACACTTTGGCAACAGTGTTTGTTTTCTAGGCTGAAGTTAAAGGGTCAACACGCAGTGGTCTCTGTCTTCCATCCCAAAACAGTAGAGTGGCAGGAAATAGAGGAGACATTTGTAGCCCGAATCTCTGAATTCCTCACAGATGTAAAGGGAATAAGTTAGCAACATTAAAATATCATTAAAAAACACACAGCACTTATTTAGATCCTACTGGAGAATGGAGACAAAATGAGACAAAATGGGAGAAAGAAAGAAAGCACAAGATGTAGATGGACACTGGAGGACGTGGAGAGAGAGAACGAGAGGAACAAAGGTAGAAAATAAAAACAGAGAGGGAGGTGGAGAGACTTGTAAGCCCTTTGTAGGGTCAGCGGGTGGGAAATTAGCAGCCTGACATTATCTTGTGGCTCTGAGCGAAGAGGTGGACGACGGCCAGAAACTACAAGAGTGCTGCCGTGTCCAACGAGAGGCTGATAAGCCACTTACTGAGAGAGTGTGTGTGTGTGTGTGTTTCACTGCTCACACTGATATTAGACCTTTTATCTGACTTATCCAGTGGTATTTACAGCACTGAGAGAAAATTACACCCCATCTGAGAGTCCCTGTGTGTGTGTGTGTGTGTGTGTTGCTGTCATTGTGAAGACATGTTTCAGACCTTTAAGGAGCGAGGACAGTGTCACCAAAACGAGGTCCCTGCCTCCCTCCTACAGGTAGTTTAGGATGTTTCTGTTACAGTACAGTACAAACACACTTTCATGGTGCTGACAGAATCTGGAGTTAGTGGAGGGAGTCTTGTATTCAACTGTTCCTTCAGTTTGAACTCAAACTGGAAGAAATAGAGCTTTTGTTGGGGTCTATTTTCAGCGGCGGATGTTTCCACATGGTGCTCTAGTGAGTGTTTGTGGCAACAGGACGAGTGTTAATAAAGTGTGTGTGTTGATGGTGATGAAGGCTCACTGATGTGTTTTTAATAGAGAGAATACTTAGAAATAAATAGAAAATCACCAGACTTTGCCCCGTTTTATTTAGGAGTCACTGTTAACTGCTAATGTGGTCTTATTTGTGTTGTTTTCATCGTCTCTATCAATAATAATGATCAAAACGACATTGCACTCACCAAGTTAACGCCTGAGATCTGGTCGGGTGAAGAAACACAAGTTATTACCAAGTGTCTGCTGTAGACGTCCATCACAGTCTGCAGGCCACCTTCCTGCACCAGCGTTGACCAGCAACACTTACTGCAGTGTGCACACTGATCACTGATCAGTCACTGTCAGTTTGACCTCCACATAAAGTGGTTTAGATCATCTGGAGAAGCATCTGATCGTCTGGTCCAGTTTCCCGGAGGTGACCGGATCTCAGCATTTAACTTGGTGAGAACACTTTTCTCACAGCAGCTTGAAACGATGGGAAAAGATGCGATAAAGTGAAATCATCCTTTAATATTGTCATTAAACAAATGTGTGTGTGTGTGGGAGATAAGGAGCGTTACTTTTTCCTGTTGTGTTGCCTCGTTTACAGAGAGCATCAAGATAATCACATGTAATTTTCCGCCCTTTTATTCGGTGGAGAAGCAGTCAGAAAGAGATTCTCTCGTCCTTTAAAGCTTCCCATTCTGCAGCCTCTCAGCGCCGTAATCTGCCGTCCCTATTCTGCAGTGAGGCCACATAGAGGCTCATATTGTGTGTCTGCTGTGGGAGCAAAGTCGCTGAGAATGCTCCACGTTTCAGAGGCCCCGTTCAGGCCGTTGCCGGCTCCGGTTACCCCGCCTCTCTGCCTCTTCCAAGGCACACAGGAGTCTTATTTTACCCAGGGAGCTCTTGTCTTTGTGCTGCCAAATATTGTCAGCCATTGGACAATAAAGGAGCAGCTCTCTGAGGCTTCCTTCTGCCAGGAGAGCAGCATTGTTGCGTTGAGGCAGCAGACCATGAAGACTTCTCTGTGAACTCCTCTGTGAGAGGAAAGTCAGACTCAAGGAAAGATGCTGTTGACACTAGAAGGGGGGATAATTTAAAGGATGCTGGTGTCAGTTGGAGAATGCAAAAATGCCACAAACGCAGCTCAAAAGGCTGAATATGGTAGAAATGTTGTTGCCGAGTTTGTTTTCAGCAGGATTTCAGTGGCTGCGTTTCAACTGCTAACTAGATCTCGAAAGAGTCTTTGAATGTGTGTTCAAAAGCTTTAGAGCTGTGTGTTCAGCAGCTTTCACACTTCATCACCTCAAAGATCTTCATCTGTAGAAATATCTAACACAAATAGTTCTCGTATCACATTCAAGCTGTAAGAAAACATGAACCGAGCGTCTGTAATTTCACCTCTGTATAGATACTGGACGCCTGAATTTTGGTTTTATCGTTTGCAACCATCTTTTTCTAAATTCGGTCCTGAGCAAGTTAAAGTCTAACGGTGCATTGACATGAACAACTCTTCACTGAGACGGGACCTGAAATCCCTCAAACTGTTTCAGTCTGTAGACCTTCATCGGTTATGATTTGATGGTTCGAGATGTCCTCACTACATAAAGTGAGTTTTTGGTGGCCGACGGTTCTTTACCAAATCTAAATTTGGGAGTTTGGGCACAGCTGAGGTGAGATGAGCAACTGGCATCAGTCAAGCAAACATCAATATCTTAATCATTTTCTACAGGTCACTTGTTTCAAGAAGTGACATTAACTATTTGGTCCATAACAAGTTAATTATCAAGAGAGAAGTTTGAAATTAGAGGAACTTGTCTTGCTGGTTGCCACTTTGGTATATTACATGACTTCCTCATCCTCCATACTGTGTTTCTTCCTTCTTGTCTTCCACGTCAGCCAAAAACTGAGTTTACTAGAGCGTGTTCGCCTTCCCAATGCACGACCATCGATTGGGACGGGCAAGAAGCTCACGGGTAACGCCGACTCTATCGAGGAAAGTCCCTCCAAGGAGCCAAAACCTGCTGGTTTCAGTAACCGGGAACGCTTCCGCACCGCCTTCCGCATGAAGTCCTACACCCTCCGCCAGAGCTCTGAAGGTATGAACATTTATGACTGTGGGCACCGGACCACATGGCTAACATCATGTTAAGTGTCTGTGGTTCTTGTTCAGTCAGTGTTTTCCTGTTTGTTTCTTTGTCAGATGCCGGAGCGCTGGCAGACCCAGCCTTAGAGGAGCGGGGCTTCCCCCCAGACATCCTCATGGAGGAGATGATCCCCACACTGAAACTGGTCATCAGGGCAGTCAGGTCAGGAACTTTGAATGTACATTTCATGATGATCTGTGCTCCTTTAAAGTCGCAATGTATAATCGATGAAACAAATGATGGTTTCATCCGATCGACTTTGGACAGACGAACACACATGCAGACAGAGATTCCTTCTTTTATAGTTGGATCTGGATCTGGTTGATGGTTTCAAGCTATCCCACTGATCAACAGATCACGGTACCAAGAAATGTAGCAATGCACCAACACAGGCAGGAATGAACAAGACTGCTAGCAAGCAAACATTATGTAAATAATGTAAGTTTCATTTCTTTCCCCCAAATCCAGTCCAACTTTTCCTACAAAGTATGCGTTTTGGATGCTACCTCAGTCCTTACAACAGGGTGAGCAATGGAAACCAGAGAGTGTCGGCTGAACTCACTCATGTTACAGTGTTCTGGTAAATCTATAGGCACACAGCTGACATAATGCAGGAATTCAATCTAGTGTGAGGGCCTGTGAGATGAGTGATTAACCCTGTGAAAGTGCTGCTTCCTTCCACACCATTATTCCGGGGCTGAATGGGTCTCTGAATGGGATGCTCAGACCTGCAGGGTTCTAGTTTCAGGACCCAAGGATTTCTGCCAAACACTGAAGCTCGTGCAGCAGCCGCTGACTCGGGTGCAAGTCAGCTCAAAGTGGGAGTTCTGTGGGACAAAAGAAGGAGCTCAGTGGGTGGCAGGGTGGACTCAAGCTGGAAGCTGGCTTTCAAAGAACTGAAAGATACCAAGTTTGATCCCAGGAACTATCAGCAAGTTATCTGGTGAATCAAAACCAAAGACTTGTCATTGATTCCAATGAGTGTAAACCCTTTAATAATCGCTGACTTTGGTTAGATAGATTGAGCCCGGTGCTGGTTTAACAAAGTTTGCAGTTCAGCATGAAGTGGATGGGATAAGGGTAAGCTGCTCTGAATCCACAGGGAGTGTGGATCGCTCATTCCGGGTTGGAATTCGTGCATCTTTGGGTCTTGTTCATGAATGACGGTAAGATGCTGGTGTACTAATGTGCTTCCCACTCAACCAACCTTCCAACCCTCAACTGTCCTAATGATCTTTAGGTAATGACCGAAATAATTAGTGTCCTTCGTAGCGTGGTTAGACTCATAGACCCGTAGAGGTGCAGCGTCCTTCCAGAAGGACCTCAAAGTGCCGAAATCAAAGTATTTGGTTGATGTGGCTGTGGAGGGGGATGTCTGGGCAACCTTACTTAGGCGACCTTACTTAAATCCAAAACTCTGGTTGCGTCCAACAGGACAGGAACAAGAGTGATCAAACGATTAAATGGGTTATATAAATGTATTATTTGTAGATGATGAAGTCTAACATCTAACTGATTTTGACCACAGAGAGAACTTTAATGATAAACTGTTGAATTTAAACTGTGTCTCACAGGATCATGCAGTTCCTCTTGAACAAGAAGCGGTTTAAGGAAACTCTGAGGCCTTACGACGTCAAAGACGTGATTGAGCAGTACTCTGCTGGACACCTGGACATGCTCTGTAGAATTAAATACCTCCAGACAAGGTCGGCAACTACACTACAGACGAGGGAGTCGGTTTGAGTGAAACCAATGTCTTCTTTCTTCAAGCTCATCTTGTTTCTCTTCCTTTAAGGATCGACATGATTCTTGCTCCTGGACCCCCCCTCACTCCCAAGCAAAAGAAAACTCAGAAAACGCCCTTCACCTACCCGCCCAATCAGTCACCCAGGTACTGTCACGCTGTTTGTAGTTATTAGATTACATTGACTTCATCTTGGTAACGTCTTCGTCTTGTTCTTCTTATCATGTTGTACAATATATATATTCTATGTTCTTGTAGTGAATGTGTTCATTTCCTCCTAACAACAATGTTTGTGCAGTCCATGTCTACTCAGTGTCCCTGTGTTCCAGGCACGAGTCCTACCTAGCCAAAGCCGCCTCCATGCCAGATGTTGAAGACCAAAGCATGATGGGTAGATTTGTCAGAGTGGAGAGACAGGTGAGGATGAGAACTGCAAGCACCTTGTGAAATGCTTAGATGAGAAATGGAGTTTCCAACATTTCAGACGTACTAATACATCCGAAATATTTGATCTAAAATGGACTTTCTTACCTGAAAGTTGCAGCATTTGCAATGTACTTTTGTGTAGCACACAGATTTTACATTGTTGACCAATTGCAACCTTTGATGGTACGGTGACCTGGAGAGTCCAAAATGGAGGAAGGTATCAACACAACACACAACCATTGTGGGATCAGAAGCTTGTTACCTTACTTATCCGTACCCTTGTTGCATATCGTTTTAATAGAAACAGTTTGTGTTGCTGATGTAATGTGTTTTGGTCTCAGGTGGAGGACATGGAGAAGAAGTTGGACTTCCTGGTGGACATGCACATCCAGCACTCGGAGCACCTGCAGGTGGACTCTGCTGGCGCCGCCCACATGACCCTGGAGACCTGCAATCCCACGGGGAACGGCGAGATCCGTCGGGTTTTCTTCAACTACGCTGAGGCGTTCCCGCACATGTCGTACCAGATGCCTGTCAACAAGGTGAACCAGTACTATGGCAGAGGAAGAGGAGGTGAGGGGACGGTGTTGGCCGGACGAAGCCACGTACCTTCGGACCATCAACCCCCGCCATCACACCTCCACCAACGCCACCCTCCACCTGCCATCCCCACCTACATCGAGCGTCCCACAGTGTTGCCCATCAGCTCCCTGCAGGACTTGTCAGTGGGGCTGGGCAGGACCACAGGGGGGCGGGGGGGAGACTCGCCGCTCTCCATGCTGTCGGTGAACCACGAGGAGCTTGAGCGCTCGCCAAGTGGGTTCAGCATCTCTGGGGAGCGGGAGGGGGAGGAAGGGGGGATCTTGTCGATGGGGGCCGGGATGGCGACTGGGGACACCAACTGGACAAGACCCAGACCGAGCTACCTGGCGGAGGGGGAGACGGACACGGACACTGACCCCTTTACCCCCAGCGGGGGGCCCCTGCAGCTCTCCTCCACGGGGGAGGGGTTTGGCGACGCTGTGTGGAACACGCCGCCCTGAGAGGGAGGGACCACACAGGAATCCACCACTCTGAGTTAAGACCTTAAATCCAACCCATGCCTCTAAACCCAGATCAGTTTGGGTCAAAGCCACACCTCTGGACCAAACCATTTGGAGGAAAGGTAACTCGCCTTGACGCTGCAAGGTCGTGAGCGAGGTCATCGACCTTCAGGGGCCACCGCTGATCTCACCTACTGAACGCTGTCCAGACAGAGAGCCATGGCATCGAGACTGCCCCAAAAAAAAAAGAAAAAGAAGGGAAACCAGACCAGTTTGTAAAGTAAAACTCTGTACAGCGCACTCTTCGCAAAAATTTAGCTAAAGTAAAAAAGAACATTAATATACATACTATATACACCCAAAAGCTTTATCGCTGCAAAGCCAACCGCACTGCATGTAACGCATGCGAATTTTAGTGTAGACACTGCAAAGTTCAGGATATCAGGAAACGGAAAAAGCGATTGAATGGATAAATATACTTGCTATGCCATTTTGTAACACTTATTTTTTTATATGAATACATTTTCATTGTTTTTTGCATGGTCTGCATGATAATGGACCAATCTAGGGGTGAAACTGGAACCAAAAGTCTCCTGTGTCTTTGTTTTGTTTGTCGTTTGGTGAGTGTGTTTCAGTGTGTGTGTGTGTGTGTGAATGAGTTACCTGGGTAACAAAACACTGGTTAGTTGCTGGCAGTCGTGTTTCACCATTTCTGCTTTTCTCACGCTGTGCTATAAATCCTCGGAGGATCGGTTCTGTCCAGAAAACAGAGTTTCTAATCCCGTCACTTTGTTTTCACACCACTGTGCTCTTGAGTTGTATGTCACCACTTTATGCGTACGAACTTTCCTGTTGAACATAAACGAAACATTCGACAGACTTTGAAACACTAAATCTCTGCTGCTTTGCTGGCACATGAATTCAGGGATATAAACCATCAGTACGTCTTTAATTTACAAAGATTTGAGTTCAGTTCATCACTGCTTGACAAGGACCTGATGATCCAATGATTTATATTATAACAGCAAAACAATGGATAAAATCCCTAACCCTCACCCCAACTACGTAAAAGTACCCACATAACATTACTCTCTCACATATTACAGTTCTTTGTGCCAAACCCCACTGAATATATGGCTCAAAACTGGCCCAAAACAGCAGGAATTGTTGTGATTAACCAGGTACATGTTAAAGAATGACTACAAAACCACCGTCTCATTGAAAGTTAGTCGTCAAATGTTTAGAGGGTCTTAAATACAACCACAAATGGCAAAAACTGATCTTCATTAAACATTTCGAGGGACTTTCTTCTGCAAAGATACAATAAATTAAATTCAGTACATGTTTATCTCAGATTGCAGCTCAAAGTCTTCTAGTAAATATATTCTGCACCGAACTGCTTTAGTTTCTCTTTAAATCTTCTCCTCATGGACGTGAACTTCGTAAAGTCACATTCGACGACGTGCCACCACCTTCTGACCTCTTGTTAAACACTCAAATTAGATCTTTTTAAAGCCTGACTTGCACTGGATGATTATTACCCCGAGTTCCTCCCGAGATTTTTAATGATCGCAGAGGTACGGTGGCCCTGAAGTGCAAAACACAAACGCAAATCAGACAACACAACACATTAACAGAAAACACAAATCAGAAAACACAAGACATTAGACAACACAACACATTAACAGAAAACACAAACGCAAATCAGAAAACACAACAAATTAACAGAAAACACAAACGCAAATCAGACAACACAAGACATTAACAGTAAACACAACACATTAGACAACACAACACATTAACTCCCAACAGAAAGGGAAGGTAGTTCTACCGGAAGACGTGGGTGCTTATTAACAAGGATCAGATTGTGTACCTAGCTGGTCTCATGTAAACATGAGCGCTACTGATGATTAAATGTTCGCTATTATCAGGCATTACTTTGATGCAGGACAAACATATGAGGTGATACTTGACATGCTGTCAACGTTTCACGACATCACAATGAGGATGCGCCTTTGAAGACACGTTTAAAAGAAGCCGGGTTGTACAGAAGAACTGCATCCGTTGTTTTCGTTCGTGTGACTACTTCTCCTGCTTATGCTGCTTCTTCTTCTTCCGTTTAACCCTTGTGCTGCCTTGCCGGGTCATATTGACCCAGTGGCCCATTGTCTTGACCCAGTGTCTTCTCCACAAGGTAGAACAAGGGTTAATGATGGTTGGCAAACAGCTTACGGTGCATTACTGCCACCTTCTGATTGGACGCGCTGTCTGTCTCTTTACGGACAGCGCGTCCAATCAGCAACGATCCTTTACGAACATAAGAACCCTCCCTTTCCGTTTTCTGTTAATGTGTTGTGTTTTCTGATTCGCGTTTGTGTTTTGCACTTCAGGGCCACCGTACAGAGGCCATCTGTGTTTTCAATCCCCCCAAACACACTACAACTACAACTACTCACAAAACATTAAATGCTCTGATCTGAGGGAATTCACCATGATGACATTAAAAGACCTCTTACCCACACATCACATCATCTGAGGTGGGTGCAATAAATGCGTCCATGAGCCAGTGTTTGGACGTTAAAACTTGCTCAACATCGCTCAGTATCGGCATCAAACCTACAAAAATCTGTCCTAATCATTCAAAATCTGTTTGCAGAAAACCCTTCAGCAGAAACATAAAACCTAAACCTGACAACAAACTGAATTTATGCTCTCGTCTGTCCAACAACATGTCTTTAAAGTGATGCAAAAGGAAAAGATAGAAATTCATAATGTGCTTTATTTGCCTAAATGTTCACTGCGAGCAACTCGAATGTCCAGTTACGAACACAAACTTTCACCCTGCAAGCAACAACACCACACGTTGGAAAGACTGGAGACACACAGGGTTCAAAGGTACCGACAACGCGACGCCCAAGCGTTAAAAAGAACTTTACTGAAGATCACAGGCCTAAACAGCAGTTACTACTTTAGATTTAGGACCACACACATACTGAATGTAATATTAGTCAACCACATATATCTACACACACGGATTATTACACAGTTATAGCATGTTAAAGCACCTTCAGAGTCAGCTGAACGTTACAGAGCGGCTTCCACATCGGGCTTCAACAGGAAAAGCTTTCTGTAACTTACCGTAAGCTGCTTGGAGTGCAGTCACATCTGCTTTGTCCTCTTGTCTGTAACTGGTCTGTTGGTTATTCAGCCAACAAACAGTCAGAAAACAGTGACGAGGACAAACTGGCAACGCCTTGTTCAAACAAGCCACATGTAGGTTGTTAACTGGATAAAGTTTGTGGTACGAGAGAATGATGTTCGCAGTCATGTTGGTCCAAACAGATCCGCAGTCCGTTGACCTGAAGCAAACCTGTGATGGGATGCTGTTCTTACCAGCAGGGGGCGCTGCTGTTCGGCGTGAACGCTCCCTGAGACCAGGTGCTCAAGAGATCTGTTGGTTTGGACAGAGGAAATCTCAAAGTGGGATAATACACAACAACAAGTCCTGATCTGTGAAGTTTATACTTCAGGACACGTCGTCGAGAATCATTTTGTCAAGTAATTTGGTTGCAGTTACTTAAAAATATAAATATCCCGAGACACTCTGACAGTTTGAGTTGACCTGGACACTTCCTGCAGACCTGCAGCCACCCACTGGTGGGTTGCACTTTATAGATGCCTGTTGGGTGACCTCCACCCACGTCGCCAGGAAGTGCGCCAGGCTCTGAAGCCAGCTAGTGTCCAAACCATCACGTGATGCACGCTGCACACTTTTTTAGAGCCAGTACGAACGTTATAAAATGTGTAATATAGCTGAGACCGAACGTTTTTGGAGGCGAGGTTAAAGGTTAAGATGCTGAAGATCTGGACAACTTTATACCCTGGAAGTCTGAACTTGTTGTGCTTCATGCACTGCATCCAGTTCTCTTTATACATCCGTGGTTCTACCACCAAGGACGCTGCTAAGACCAAAGAGATTTGACAAAACATCTGAGTTTAATGACATGAACGTAGCTTCTTCTGAACTCCACCCGCATGGAGCTGCTTTGTTTGCAGCTCAGGTTAAAGCCTGGTGTGGAGGCAGCTGCAGAACCTATATTAATCTTATTGTATCACAGTAACTATCACCGATCTTCTGCTGCAGAAGCCCGTTCACTTATATATATATATATATCTAAAGAAATGATGTTGCAGTGCAGACACAAACTGTCACATATAAAGATGATATATCCCTGAAGCCTCTGAAGCAAGAAACATCGACTCCACATGGTCGTTGTGTATTTAGTGTTTCAGTGCCACTTCATCTCACCACACAGGGTTCATGAATGTCAACTGGGTTTCTTCTGTAGGAATTTGTTGTTTTTAAAAATGTATTCTTTTTAAAAACAAGTCTTTGCTTTTGTAAAACGTTGTTTTGTAGCTTTGTGATGCTCTCGGCTCAGACGGTTTCAGACGCGACACGACGTCGGCTGCACAGAAATGTAAAGCTTGTAATGTTTCACTTCTCGTTTCTTTATTTCTTCTCTGTCGTGTCCCTTCACGGCGGAGTTTAACGTCAGAAAGATCTCAGTCTCTGTGTTTCTGTTGCACATCGAGAATCATTTACAGAACAACCTCCATTCGAAGCGTCACCTCTTATTGTTTCCTTTCTAAATTTAAAGGAAATCACTGGAAACAATCATATTTACACGGCAAATTACTGTTAAAATTAACTTTTAGTTTGTTTGAAAATTGTCTTCCAATACACAAAGATCCACTGGAGAGAAGGCGATGCTAGCAAACATCATTTATTGAATAAGTCCAACACACAAACCTGAAGTTTTTCTCCTCATGAATAAAAGAAGAAGAACAGCGTCTCCATCTCAACAAGTGATTTTTATCTGTAATTAAGCCACAAAATATACTTAATGTAAACTAACTCTGCCAGCCATGTGAGATTATTCCAATACAAATCATCAATTTAAATGTTATTTTCTTCTTGAATCACCTCATCGGGAACTCATTTGGTCTCATTTGGAAACCTGAATGAGACTCATTGACTTGTTTAGACACAAATGAAGTGCTAGCATTACTTTTTACAGTGTAGGTCCTGATTTCCATTAATTGAGTTTCCTGTCGTGAGTTTTGTGAAAAAAATGACATTTTGTGTTATTTAGTTGAATCTGTATGATTGTTTTCCTGCGAAGGCGTCTTGCTGTGTTTGTTCCTTTGCTGATTTCCTCCAGTGAAGTCGTTCATACCAAACCTCTCCACTGCAGGAGGAAGGTGAACTGGTGAACTACTTCACTTGTTTTAAGCCCAGTTTGTTCACTCGTGTCTGAAAACAAGTGTTACAAGATACAAACTAAAAGAAAGAGGGGGGTCAGATCAAATCTTTGCCTTGTGAAGCGAGGTCACTGGAGGATGTGGGCACTGGTTTCTGGATGTTTAAACTCACTGAACAGGATGAACACATAGTGGGAAATGTAATCAATGTGTCAGAGAATCCTCCCCAGGTAACTTAGTCCCTTTAACTTTTTAATTTGACAATCAGCTGTGTGCTGTTTTCATTGGTTGACTCCCAACCTGCCCTGACCGTGCAGGCACTGGTTTCCTATTATAAATATCTCACTATGCCGTTTTAGCCTTTTAATGTTCTTTGGTTTGAACTCTAAGAGGTGCTGCGTTATAATTAGAAACAGATTCATTCTTTGTGTGATGTTTGGTCTTAAAGTACTAAACCTGTTCCTTCTTACTTCCTGTAGGAACCCCCACTACTACGTTTCTGTTTTGAACAGCTCCCAGGAAACCTTTTAAAACCTTTTAAACACTCTGGTTGTGTCTTAGCGAGGACTAAACAGCCACTTCCTGTCCTTCCCTGATTCGTCACTCCCCCGATCACGTGACCCTGTTAACGAATCACAACACTTCCAGCTGGTCGTGTTCCACCCTCGCTCTTCTTCTTCGTTCAATAGTGTTTCCTGCAACTGACTACTACTTCCTGTTTACACCGAATGGTCCGAATGATTGGTTTTTGTTTTAAAACATAAACGTAGTAGTGAGGGCGGAGCCTCAGAGGACACTCCCTGATGTTGTCCTCTGTTTACTGCTGTTGTTGTTGTTGTTGTTGTTGTGGCACTACGCTCCTATCAGGGAGTGGCTCTTTAACCTCTGGTTCTACTTGTTGAAGGAGACTTTAACACATTTATACTATTTATTTAACCTCCTCCCTGTCAGCAGAGGGTGCTCTTGCAGTGGAGACTCTTCAAAGTCAAAGTTGTAGCAGCCATTTGCACTTTTTATCCTTCGGCAGTGTTGCAGGCGATTCTCTTCTGAATGTAGAAACACAAACAACTCACACAAGAAGCTCAAATAACAAAATGCAGCACTTGTTCAGTAAGCAGGGACAATAAGTGAAACACAAGTTTTAAAAAACAGTCACATTTCAAACTCCTTCCTGTCTTTTAAAAGCCATAATCTGGTCTTTAAATCAAGTGTGTCTGTACTTAAAACAAGACCCGGGGACACATTTCCGCCCTCTCTCACGCCTCATCTGTGATTTGATTTGATTCTGAATGAAAAGGAGCACTTTATGGCGTCCGTGTAGTCAAGAGGACAATACTGCTTGCTGTGATTGTTCTGTTCAGTATGGGTGTACTCACTGTAACTGCAAGCAATGCACTGATCAACACATTCGACATAACCAAGTCATTTTATGGACATTTTTAATTGCAACAAATTATTTGTGCCTTGGCTTTTTACAGTGCAGTTCTTTCTCGATGTCATTTTTATTTTATTTTAATTTGGGTCGTGCTTGTCTCGCTGCAGAGCTGTTGGTGACACCCGCGTCGACGGCTGCATTTACACACACACACACACACACACACAAGGAAATATAAAAGAAAGGTTTACATTTTATCCAACAGACACAATCTTTAGACGAAACAAACAAAACAAGCTTTTAAAATGTGTTTGTCCTTCTTTTTCTGCAGCTAGGTTCAGTTTCTCTTTGTGCTAAACTAAACCTGCCTCTGTACTGCACACACACACACACAAACACACACACACACACACACACATACCTGAACCGCAGGAGGGACCAGGTCTTTATGTGAAGCAGGCTTGTATTAGAGACTGGCCTTTATTTCTAATTGATCCGCTGCTGTTTGCCCGGTTGAAGTCACTGCATTTCTCAACACTTCCTGTATTAGTTTCAAATTAAAAGCTCTTATAGAGTTTCAGCAGACAGAATTTTTTAACAAGGCTTTTATTGTGAAACGTTTGCAGGAAGGTGTTGTGGAGTCTTGTGGCGCTTGTACGTTACTACAACGTTCACGCAGACATTAACGCACAAACAGTGACTGAAACAGGGCGAAACAGAGTTGTTCAAGTTATTAAAGCAAAGTTATTTGCTCGTATTTTGAGTTTATCTTGATTTGTTTCCGTTGACCCCGACCGGTTAACTTGATCACAGTGTTAGCTAGCTTACCTGCTACTAGCCAGCAGTCTCTCATTTAGCAAAAACAACGTTGTCAGTCAGTTGTTAGCTTCTGTAAGCTAGCTAACCAGATGTGTTGGGGCTCTGTCTTCTAGAGCGAAACCCCCCGAAAGCTCCAGTTTCTCTTCAAATACTCGATACTGTCGGAAGCTACTGGACAAATGTGCCAAAAAAACAGGCGTAAAGTGGCCAGATGCTACGACAGCTAGCTGTTCTGTAACGCGGTGTCTTGCAGGCGCTGTGGACGACAGGAAACACTGTTGTTGTGTAAATGCAGCCAGAAGTGACCAAATGAAAGGAAAGTGTCTCTGTGAGTCAACGTGACGCTTGTGATGTTTGTAGGTTTTATTTAAGGGACGTTTGGACAACTTTACACTAGTGGCCTTCGGAGCTGTGCATCATTTTTCTCATTCCAGTTTTAAAAAAAACGAAACAAAAAACAACAAGTTGCCATTTCTATTCTGTATTCGACCACCGGGAATATTTTGTTCTGATGATATAATATGCAAATGTATTCTTACTTGATTTTTTTATTTTTTGTCTTTTCAATTGCACCAGTTATTAATAAAGTATTGAACTGAAAATGTGTCTGAGTTTTGTATCAATATGAGATCAATCATACACACGAAACTAAGTATATTTACTTAAGTACACGTTCTTTTTACTTCTTTCTTCATTTTTGCACAAAACAAAATAAAGATCTTATAAACTCTGATGTTTTCAGCTGAAACAATCCGTCGATTGATGATCGTTTCCCTCAGACGTGAAGACGTGCTGCCGATGATAACGTGGAGCTTCGGACGGTTGGCTGTGGCTCCTTGTGATCAATCAATCAGTCGATCGATGGATTAGTGGCTTAATGGAGAAAAGAACGAGCAGATGAATCCAGAATGAATCATTAATAAAAATCCTGCTTCTCCATGAATGATGAGGAAGAATCATCCGATGAGATCAGATATTACGTTACGTTTACTTGTAATCGAGTACTTTCTCTGTGAGGTATTAGTACTTTTACTTGTAGTGAAGGATCTGAGTTCCTTCCTCAGAGTCAAAACAACATTTCATCCTATAAATACTTCTCTATGAACTTGTGTGTGAACAGATTAGTAACAGAACGTGTTTTCAGTCACAGTCCGTGTGAACGTGACTGGATGTTGGTGCGATGCATCTGACCAGCGTCTGTTTACTGTTCATTACACATTTCTTCCTGTGTTTCGATGTTAGCTAAACGTCTGAGCAGCTTCTCCCCGGGGGCCCCTGTTCCCAGGCCCTCAGCAGCCCCGTGTCCTCCTCTGCCAGGGGCCTTGCTGTGGGCCTGAATGTGTCCAAATGTGAATGCCAAGGCGACCAAAGTGCCCACCGATCCCCCGTCATTAACGACTCTTATTCACTCCTCTTATTCACTGATCTTCCCCACGGCTCAGGTGTCGCTCCAGCGGCTTATTACCAACATTTACCTGCACTGCAAGAAATGTCCCTCCCTCCCTGCGAGACGCTGCAGTCCGACTGAACTTCTTCTGTCCTGAAATAAATGAAAAGCAGAGACACACACGAACGTTAACGCTCAGCAGTGGAGACAAACGGCTCAAGTTTTACGATTTGAAACCATTTAAGCTGTAAAATTCAAGTGAAAGTAATTTTTATTGAGAATATAATCTATAATACAGCATTTAAAAGCTTTAAATAAGCTTTGAATACAATGTTAACATGTAGGTGGTGATGCTCTCTGTCTTATGGACTGTTAGTGGCTGAGAAAACCTCTTGCATCGCTTCCTGTTGAAACAGAAAAGTCTCATTTAGGTAAAAAATAATAATAAAAAAATTGATAATAATAAAAGTACTTAAAAGGTTCATATAAAGGAATTATTGTATAGTCACAACATTTATTTCATATTTAAAAAAGATAGATTTCAGCAGAATTTGCATAAATATACATTTCACATACAAAATCAATAACATCAAACTACACCAACATTTTCTGTAAAACAAAGTTAAAAACCGGAATAAATCAGGAAACATGTCAGATATTTAACATTTAAAACATTTCAGGACTCTAAAGTCACTTCATAACATCTTTTTTTTTAATATGTGACTGTATCTGTTGTAAAAACATAACCTTTAAATCATGAGACGTAAAGCTCGTGAAATATCACCAAACACACAAAGAGGCGCGGAGCTGTCACTCACACTCACAGCTGATTGGACAGAAGCAGCACACACACACACACACACACACACACACACACACACCAGGAAGTCGTCCTCCAGCTGAGAGCCTCCACGAGCTCCAGCCACTGTGTTTTCTCATGAAAGTAAAGTAACAACCCAACAAACGGAGGTGAAGGTCGGGCCTGCGGCTCCACACCACACGTCTGGGTCACAGCTGAGGTTAAATGTCCAAACTTCTCACTGAAATACAGTTTTTAACCCACAAAGGTACCTGAAACTACACTTTTCAGACTCTTTTATAAGCTTTTATTGTCACATCTAACAAGTTACTGTCAAACGTTAACAGAAAGCCATTTATGTTTCTTCTGTTAGACACTGGTGTTACTTCATTACTCTGTTGTGTTGTTCATGTTAGGCCTTATTTCCCTGGTAACCCTGGCACCGCCCGGACACTGTGATAGTCTTTCTGTAATGATGCTGTGGAAGAATGAGCGCAGGCTCGTGCAGAGAGGGAGTCGGTTCATGAGCTTAAACTGGACATTTTTTACAGTGGGCCTGGTGGAGCGGCTCAGGGATCAGTGCCCAGCCGGCAGCCACACACCGTGTTTTGTAGTTTTTTTTGTACAGAGCTCAGTAAGCTGCCAACCTCAGGGGGGTGTGGGTGTGTGTGTGTGTGTGTGGGGGGGGCAGGCATCGTTTAGTCCTTATCTGCCCGCATACACTGGGCCAGGTTTGATGCTGCCGGGGGGGATCAGCATCGCCGCACGCTTTGCAGGAGGATTCAAGCAGCTGGTAAGTTGAGTTTCTTTTAAAAGGAATTTAATTATTTGACTTTTTGGCCTCAAACAAAAGAGTTTCTGTAACTTTAATGTTGTTTCTTATTTCTAGTAAAATTACAGGTTTCAAAAACTACTAATAACACTTGATGCACCTTTTTTTTTGAGTGTACACACGTTCTCTAATTAATATGATAATTGATATGTGATAGAATATAAAATGTACTGGATGACAAATTGTTTCCCTGCTGACGGTCGAACAACAAGACTCTCATTGAAGATTTTAAAGGACTTTTTTTTTATCTGGATGGAAGTCGCTTCATTTCTCCGTCAGTATATCAAGTTATATTTTACACACGGGTACCAAAATACAAGTACACGTGTAGCGAGCACGAGCTCCACTGACCTGAGTGGCATGGACAGCCTGATGACATCACTGTGCAGGGCCCAGGAAATGCTTCACACACACACACACACACACACACACACACACACAAAGTCATGAAGACATTCGACTGAGGAGCAAAAGGTTAGGACGCCTGCAGGACGAGCTGCTAAACCACTGAGAGCACAGTGTGGCTGAAACAGTGTGTGTGTGTGTGTGTGTGTGTGTGTGTTGCAGCAGGGCCATGGCAGACTCTCAGAGAGCCACGCTGCACCCCCGCCTCTGGTTTATAATCTGCGTCTCTGCCACTTCGCTCCTCTTCCTCTTCAGCCACGGTGGGTCTGTGCAACACGAGTGTGTAATGTAATAATTACATCATTAAATGTAATAAATGCACAGACTTTGTTCCAGTAGAGACACGTTTGAATTTACTCCTCACTCTTTACACCTTTTACTTCCTCTGGGATTAAAAAGTCCTGTTTATCGGTTTAGAGGTTCATAGTTGTCGGATTCCTTAATTAATTAACGAGTGTTCATTTCAATTCTCTGAAATCCAGTTCTTTGTGTTGCATCACATCACAGTGATGTTCAGTGTCGGAGCTGCTCTGACAGTCACGGCTTAGATAAAGTAGTATGAAGTGGAAGTTAATGCAGATATGCACATTTAGAAAACGTTGTCTTCTTTCCCGACAGCGCTGAGAGACCGACGGCAGGACGAGGAGCACAAAAGAGAAATCCTGGACTCTACAGGTAACTCTCGTTTCTGTGACTGTGTCCTGTTCTGCATTATCAACTAAAGAAGAGTTGGTGATAAGTTGTTATGTTTATTATATATTATATGTATATATATATATTAGTATATTTTATGTTATGTGAAGTTTTTCATGTCAGGATAAAACTAAATGAGGAAGATGAACGAATGCTTTGAAAACGAGACAAGAAACTAGAAACGAACACGTCAAATCAAAACTTTACCTTCATAAAAGACAATATTTCACCTGTTGTGACATCTTCATCCTGGTTTGCGACAGAAAATCGAGTCTTTCCTCAGAGAAAACTGATCCTGCTGCTGTTTTAGCAGCCAACAAACACTGAACCTCGTGTAGCAGACATCTAAACTCTATGTAACAACCTCACGATGGTCCTTCGGGAGACTTCTTCCTGTTTCAGTTCGTCTGCCACGTTCTGCTGATGCTGCTAATTCCACAATTAGAGATTAAAACCCGAATAATCTCCCGTCTGCTTCTGTTCCCGCAGAGATCCCAGCAGAGCACGTGGACCCGGCGGCCATCGACCTCACCCCACTGGTCAATACTCTAATAAACACCAGCCAGACGGGTACGTTGTTGGTGTGGAGATCAGTTTCCAGCTGTAAACCGATTACAGACTCCCAGAAACAGTGGAGTTTGTTTTTCTTTTAAAAACTCTGTTACAATTTCAAATGATTTCGTTTCTGCAAATTTAAAAGAGTGAGTAAGTAAAAACGGTGCTACGGTGCCTCCAGAAGCAGGACTCAGCATCACTAGACGCCCGAGAGGAGGTTAAATCTGAATGTTTGAATCACTGCAACGTGTGTTTGGAAACTCTCAATGATATATATTTTTTTGAATATGAAGATGTTCTTACAGACACTCTGAGTTAGCATGTTAGCACGTTAGCTCCTCGTCTGGAAGTAAGTGGGTTTCTTGAACGTGTCTGAAATAAGTTCTGTGTTTTACACAAGCTGGAGACATTTCCACGTTTTGTTCTACGACATCAAACCCGTCAGTAAATCCTCCACTCGGTGGCTAACGAGCGTCTAAACGAG